>PVLD010004219.1:63624-128968 GCA_004027595.1 Dinomys branickii | reverse complement strand
GCGGCCTGTCCTGCAGCCTCCCCAGTGGCGGGCACTCCCAGGCTGTGCAGCCTGTCCTAGAGCCTCCCCAGTGGCGGGCACTCCCAGGCTGTGCAGCCTGTCCTAGAGCCTCCCCAGTGGCGGGTGCTCCCAGGCTGCTGGCCTGTCCTGGAGCCTCCCCAGTGGCGGGCACTCCCGGGCTGCTGGCCTGTCCTAGAGCCTCCCCAGCGGCGGGCACTCTCAGTTGAGACCGCCCTTCTGGGCCTCTGGTGTCTGAGCTAAGTCTAGTCTCCGAGTCACCATTCATCCCGTACCACCAGGCTGCACAGGGACAAAGAACAAGTGAGGAAACAAAGGAAGAAGAGGGTGGCAGGCGACAAAGATGGAACCCAGCCCGTGGCTGGAGAAGCACAACGGCAGCGACACAGAGGACCTGTCCCCACACAGCAGGCACTTCCCTGTGCCTTGGGGCTCTGCTCTGCAGGCAGACTCAGACTACTCATCCCCGCCATGCCCTGGGCCCAAACCCCAGAGAACAGGAATCGAGACCCTCTGAGAGGTCAAAGCACCCAGGCAGAAGAGTGAGGCATTATCCAGGTACCAAGGCAATGGGCTTCCCAGTACCTGGGTTATATCCTTGATCAGCTTCTGCAAAGACAGCTTCTCCTCTTGGGCGTTCTTACTGAGAGACGCTTCATGTTCCATTAACTCTGTGTGATTTGTCTCCTACACAGGGAACAGAACAGAGCCTAAGAGCCAAACTCTCAAAAGAGAACACGTAATTCCAGACCTCAAGTCAATCCAACTGTCACTGTCTATCTTGTTTTGTTTTGAGACAGGGTCTCACTATGCAGTGCAGGCTGGTCTTGAACTCACTATGTAGCCCAGGCTGCCTTGAACTCACAGTGATCCTCCTATCTCAGCTTCCTGAGTACAGGGATTACAACCATGCATGACCACACCCGGCTCACTGTCTGTCTTGTCAACTCCACTTTTCCAAGGAGTCTGAAAACAATGTGATATGATGACAAAAAGTTCAGATTAAGTGATTAAAAGTTTTAATAAACCTGCCTTGATTGGGGTTCATGATCTGTCACTCACTAGCTTGGTCACTTTATGGAACTCTTGAAAGTTTCCCTTGAAAATAGGCATAATCATCAGCAACTACTTCACAAGTCTGTTTAGAAGCTTGCATGAAAAACTGGATGTAAATAATTCAACATAGTGCTGGTTTGAGTGAACACTTCAACTGGGGCAGTGGTGCATCCTGTAATTCCACACTGAGGGAGGCTGAGGCAGGAGGATCTGAAGTCTTACTGGGGCTACATAATGAAACCCTGGCTCAAACTAAAAACTGAAAAGGGTTGGGATGTAGCTCAGTAAAGTGCACTTCCAGGTTCTCTCTCTCTTTTCTTTTATACCAGAATAGAACTCAGGACCTTGCGCTTGCCAGGCAGGTGCTTATGCCACTGAGCTGTATCCCCAGCTTCTATCTCTGGTACTGAAAAAAAAAGCTGAAAACACATGAGCTATTACTGGGTGGGGTCTACAGTCTCTGACAGAAAATTAATGTCTGAGATTTAAGACTACTAGGAGAAAGCATTAGACTTAAATCTAAACACACTTTGTTTTTGTTTCGGTGGTACTGATGTTTGAACCCCAGGCCTCCTGTAAGCTGGGAAAATGCTCTATCACTAACCCAAAATCTAGAAATCCTCTTGAAGACTCAAGATTTTCTCTCTTCCTTTGTTCATGTTGTGAAGCTTTGGAGATATAGACCTACAACTATGTTTGTTTGGCCTATACAAAATTTGAGTTAACACTTAATCATAAATTGAAAGATTTTACATAAAAATCTGAACTTCTAGCTTCTTTCAAAAAGTTAACAAATGCTTCCATTCCTAGATGGCCCTAACTGACTGGAGTTGAATAGTGGACACCTCCCCAAGATGAGATATTTATTCTTTTCTTTTTTTCAGATAGGTCTCCCTCAGTTGCCCATGCTGTCCTTGAGCTCATGATTCCCCTGCCTGAGCCTTTTGAGTGCTGGAATTACAAGAGCGCACCACCATGCTGGGCTTGACATGCTTACTTTTCAGGGTTCTGCAGTCCCTGCCATTCCTCATTGGTTCCTTAATGCTGAGCTCAAGTGTCTCCTGCAGCACTAAAAGCTGAACACAACAGCACTGGAAAGCCAGAACTCCTATACCCCAGTCCACTTCACTCTTTTATATTAGAAAAACCCCATGAATGTCGAATTTGGCAAATTCCTGACAAAAAAGAATCAAGAAGACACACGTCTGGCTCACAGCTAACTCGAGTTTGGGTGAACTTGCAGGCATGCATGCTGACAAAAATTCAAAAACTGCCTAAGATCAGGGAGGTAAAAATTCAGAGATGAAGGGAAACATGGCAGGGAGCCAAAGTGTCACAGAGCCCACCTACAGAATCCCTTGGGTAACATCCCTGGCAGAGGTTCAGCCAGTGACCAAACCCTTGTTCCTTCACAAGACAGACTATTCAACAAATGGCTCTAGCTGTGAGCCAGACCATCTCGTAACATCTAGCCCGACTTTGGTTTTGCCCTGGGAAAGAATAAACAATTCAACTATCTCTTCCTCAGTGTTAGACTTGACCTTCAGCGATACGCAGGCGGCCACGCTTTCTTCCTCAGGTCCTTTTAGCTCCAGACTAAACACTGCCATCCTCCTCAGTTCTCCTCTCTACATCCCTCTCCTGCTAACTTGCTAACTGGCAGAATGTCTTTCTCCTCACCTCATCCCCTCTTTTTGTTTGTTTGTTTGTTGAGACAGGACGTTGCTATATAGTACAGGCTTGCCTCAAACCGCCTCAACCTCCGAGATGCTGGGATTATAGGTGTGTGCACCACACCTGCATGACAGTACGTCTCAATGTACATGCCACCTCCCTCTGATAAGGATATCGTAATTTCCCCAGGAATACAGTTGGGATGGTGAACAATTAATATTATTGAATGAATGAGCTAATTTCCAAACATTTTTTTACTTTGAAGGATGCCATCCAGGACAACTGAACTGGCCTCTGCCCTCAGACTACTATGTGCCCACAGCGGGCGAGGAAGCTCTAAGGCCCCTCCCAACTCCTCTCCAGAACACAGGCTTGTGTACCAGTATCTCCATTGTCTCTCTCAGAGCTTTTACCGTCCTTTCATAATCTTCATTTTGTTTCTGAGACTGGGTCAGCAGAGCAGAGAGCTCAGTTACCCTAAAAAGAAGAACACAGCACTATCACCCGGACAGCCCACAGGTGTGGACAGAGATACTATGCAACACTCCCCAATCCCAACACAGACACTTCCACCACAGCCCCGACCCCCAGAATCCCTTGTGTACCCCAGCCCCTCTGCACGCCCTGAATACCACATGGTGCTAGAGCCTTGAACTGGGGAGGGGGGAGCCAAAAGCCACTCAGACACATGCAGGGATTTACCACATCTCAAGGCCGGAACACGTGTTTGGGGGCCCGAGAGCTGAAGGGAAGCCCTGGCCCAGGCCCTTCCAGGCCTCGCTTGATCTTGAAGTCAAGCACCCTGAAGCCAATAAGAACATCAGAATTGCCACATGGGATAGTCCCAAGGTCCCTCCAGCCCAAGGTTCTGACTCTGATAGGGAAAAAGGAGGGGTCACTGGGAGAGAGTGTAGTCAGCCTCCCTGTGCTAGCCGCAAAGCCCAGCAAGGTCTTTATCACCTAACCTTGCATCTCAGGACTTAGCACCTGATGAGTAGAATAAACAAGTATTTCTTAAACGAATATCATGCAGTAGATTAAAATCTTAAAATTTAAACTTAAAAGTTTTAAAAGTCTTAATAATTTTATTATGTACCATTTCCAAAAGCCTAACTCAAAAAACATTGTCTTCTAGATAGAGATAAAATGCAAAGCACTAGAGATCCAAAACCTACTAACACATGGTCTGTTTTTGTGACTCTCAGTGCCTCCAAAAATAAAGACAAAACAAAATGGTCCTGCGAGTTATGTATATCACCAACAGGGAGAGAAACAACCTTAACCTGAAGGTCAATGTCTTGAAAGTCAGTGGGACTCTCTGCTATGTCCCCACTCTTCCTATCACCATTCTAAAAGGCCTATTTTATTATAACCCTGAAATTAAAATAGCTCAGTGGGAGATGTAGCTCCCTGGTAAAGTGTGTACATAGCATGGGCCCAGCGCTGCATCAATAAGCAAACAACTAAATCAGCCTAATCGTCACCAACAACAACAACAAAAAAGAAGCTAAGTAATTAATGAAATACATGCTGTAGCAGCCAGATAACAAGACCACAGAACCATGGCATGCGGTGGCACATGTCTATAATCCCAGCACTCAGGAGGCTGAGGCAGGAGGATTGCAACTTGTTGTGAGTTCAAGCCTAGGCTGGGCTACAATATGAGTTCAAGACCAGCCTGAATGCACAGTGAGACCCTGTCTCAAAAAGACCAAAATAAAGACCACAGAGGCATAATAACGTAATAGGCTACTGAGGTCAGAGAAGGCTTTGCAGATGAGACGACATGTGATCTATGCCTTACAGGATAAGGCAGAGAGAAGCAAGGGCGCATTCTAGCCCAAGGCAGAGAAGCAGGAAGAACTTGGCTGTTCTGGTGTTGATGGAGGACAGTCGTAGCTAACTGTGTAAGTTAACAAGAAATACACTGAACTATAAGTTAGTCGAAGGGGGAGATCAGCACAAGCCCTACGGAGGCACTGGTTCCCTGGCACTCCCTCCCCTCCCGTGCTGGGAGTACTCTGGGCGTCTCCTCCGTCCTGAGCTCTCTAGGGAAGTCAGCTTTCCCTCGGTGGGTGCTCGGGGGGCCTCAGGCCGCCTCACCTGTCCCGAAGCTCAGCCCTCTCCAGTTCCCCGCGGCTCTTCAGCTGCATTAGCTCCTGGCCCCTCTCATGGGCTTCCTTCTCCAGCTCCTGTGTCTTGGCCACCAGCAGCAGCAGCTGGGCTGGCTCACTCTCATCCACTCTCCCAGGCCCCCCGGACTCCCGAGGCTGTGCCCCCAAGGTCAGGCGCAGACAGCAGGTCAGCAGGGATCCCGAGAGCCTCGCGTGTTCGGCCTTTAGCTCCGTCAGATCTCTGAAGACAAGCAAGGAAAAGAGCAGACTCCAATAGGGATCAATGAAGGGAGCATGGAGGTCGGGGCCAGGAAGCCTGAGGGGCAGGTCTGGGAAAAATTGTCTGAAACCAACGGGAACTCTCCCCCTCGGCCCCACCCCAGCACCTGACCCCCACTACAGCACTGGGCTTCTGCCTCAAGTCCAGAATCACTAGGGGTAACCTCCACCCCTCTTATCCCCGCACTGACCTGTCAGTAGCTGACTTCATTTCCAGGAAGTGGCGTCGGAAGGTCACCACCTCCCTCCACAGACTGAGAAGGCGACCATGTTCCCCTTTCAGGTAGCCCTTGAAGAACTGTGTGTTCAGAAACGCAGGTCACACCCAAGGGCAGAGGACTAGCTTTGACCAACACAAGAGTCGGATTTACTCCTGAATGCTGGGCAGGGCTTTGGGCAGAGAGAATAAGCATCTACAGTCAGGGCATGCTGGAGGGTCTAAAGAGGCTGGCAGTGGGGAAGGGCGCTGGGGGGTAAGCCGCCCTCCTCTGGTTAGATCAGAAAGGGATACACAGTAGTTGCTTGAACGGGCGCTACTACCACAGACTTACATGGAGAATTAAGTGATCTATTATATATAAATCACCTAGCACAGAGCAAAGGCTCAGGAGACACTTGTTTCCTTTAGCTGGGATCTGAAAATTCCCCAGGTTCTGAAACTGGTCTTTTTCCTCCATTCAATTTAGTATCTACCTCCTTAGCATCTAGATATACAGACTTCCGGATCTATCTAAAACCCAACCTGGTCATTTTTCCAAAAGAGACCTGCTTTGTGTCATGCCTCTTGCCAGCAAAGCCAGGCTAGGTAGGCGGTGGTAGACATGAGGTTTAAATTGGGTGAAGCTGCCAGCACAGGCATGGCTAACGTGGGCAAAGCTGTCAGCATCCGTAATGACACTTTATCAACGACAGCTTCATTTCCAGCTAAGTCCTGAAGCTAACTCTTCCCAGGACAGGACCCAGGGCCCCCAGCCCTGCTCTGCCTACCTCCTGCTCCATCCGCCACTGGCTCTCCTTCCTCATTAGTTCATCCCGAGCCCGACTCCAGTCCACTGTCAATTTTTCCATATCCTCCCGAAGGGCTTTATTCACCACGTCAGCTTTCTCCATATGGAGTCGAAGGTGGGTGTTCACCTCTTCTAGACTCTCACACCTGCGCTGGGGAGGGGTAAGAAGAAGCGCAAAATAAAAGTCTGGTCCAACCCTTGGGCCTCTTGGGAACAAGCTGACAATGACAGGAATTCTCCACGGCCCAGTGAGAGGGCTAAGACTGGGTTCTGACCCAGGTGAACCCTCAGGACAGAGGTTTCCCATCAGCCTTCTCTACCCACTGGCCAGCCAGTCACTCAGGTCAGAAGATGTGGGGCCCATCACCTCTGCTGCTCCTTGTCCAATCTGTTTAGTAGCTGATCCAGGCTGGGCTCCTCCACACCTTCCCACCGCTGCGGGATCAGTCCCTTTGCCGGACAGAGACAAGCGTTATTCACCTCCAAAGAGAACGTCACTCAGACCAATTCCCTGACACCCTCTTCTGCAGCAGCCCACTTTTGAAATTCTTTCTCCATTTTGCCATCAGTGTGTTTCACTTCTCCATCACCACATCTCCAAAGCCAGTCCACTGTATCTGCCTCTCCAAAAGTGAACCAACAATCTTGCCTGAAAGATGAAGTGGTGAAAAGAACCTTGGACCTAAGAATGGCCTTGATTTCTACAACACTACTTTATTTAACTTCAAGGTCTTTGGTTACAAAATGAAGGCAGTATCACTCTGCTTAGAAGGCTTTTTGCAGACCAAGTGACATAATTATATGACAATGCCTCATGGTAAGTGGCCTGCACAAAGTGTGCTCAGTGTGTTTTAGTTTGTTCTTTCCTCTGAGATAATTTTTTGGAAGGGAATGTGGGAGGGTGCCTGAGGGAGCTGGAATGAAGACAGATGGGTCTTCCAAAGCTAGGCCTACCCAGCCAGCAGCACCTGCACTGCACCGGCACAGGCTGCCCCTCGCTCCTACAGGTAAACACTGACACCCGCGGGGGCGAAGGTGCCCTTCTTCCCTCTAATTCCACGTGACCGTTCTGGAAAGTTGCCTGAAGCTACCTTGGTTCTTAGAGAACCAAGGGTCGGAAGCTGAAAGCCGGTGACAGCTAGTCCAGGAAAGAATACTGTTGCTGGGGCACTCGGGGGCTGAAGAGAGCTAGCTACCGAGTACCCCTCATCACAGCCCAGCCTCTCTCAGGCAGCGCAGGAAACCCCACACGTGCATTCCCTCGGGGGCGCGGGGCCCAGGGCAAGCCTCACTCACTCCGGTGGCTTCCAGACGCTTCTCCAGCTCTTGGCACCAGCTCCGGTACTGCAACACCTGTGGCAGAGAGCAGGCCCTTGGCAACGGATACAGCTGGTACAGACAGCCAAATGAAAGGCCCCTGGGGTCCTGGGCTAACCTGGTACAAACACAGAACTGGGTGGTGATAGGGAGGTAAACCCACAATATTTTAGAGTTCTTGTTTGGGTGTTTAAAGAATACTTTTGGTATGCCTCTTGTTTTGGGGAGGCAAAACTTGAAAATCTAGGGTCAGGTGTTAGCTCTAGCCTCAGACACCCCAGGGCAACAAATTTAACCCTCAAAAACATGATCTTTAAAAATGGCTAGCCAGGCGTGGTGGCGCACACCTGTACTCCTAATATTTAAGAGGTTGAGGCCAGAGGATCACTGTGAGTTTGATGCCAGCCTGAACTACACAGTGAGACCGTTTAAAAAAAAAAAACAAAAAAAACCCCCCAAAAACAAAACCTCCATAGCTCCACACCGTAGCTATGAGCAACACACGGAGGAGCTGTGTATTAAAGCTGGACACTGTGGGTTCTGTCCTCCCCAGGCCTGGTGGGGGCCACTCCCAGCACATGGCTCTGCTTCCTCCAGCCCTGGCCCTGTTCTGGAGCCCACTGCTTGCGAGTGTTCTCTTTTCCCTCCCCCAATGTGAGGGGGCAGCGGCCTCACCTTGGCCTGCAGCTTCCTCACAAGGGTCGCTTGCCTCTGCTGGGCCTCCTGGGAGCTCTTCAGCTTCCGCCAGGAGACTGCCTGGTTCTCTGCCATCTGCTGCTGCAGTGCCAGCACTTGCTCTTCCAGCACCAGCTGCAGGGACTGGGGCTTCATGTTGTTCAACCCAGGACTTCTTGTCTCCATGAGGGCAGCAGATAGCAAGCCCACAGGTCCCTATGTGGTCAGAGGCTGCTTGCTCCCTCAAGGCCTCTAACCACTGTGGCACTCCTACCTCCTCTTGAGCTGGGGACCAAAGCAAACACAGAACTGAAGGACTGTCTCCATGACACAAATCCACTCAGCAAACATTCGCCTAGTCTGGCAAAGCTAGGTTGGACAAAGTAAATAGGTTCCTTTATCGTAAGACTCCTCAGATCCTTTTCAGTATGAATAGGGACCCTGCTCTCTCTCTCCAGGGAGCCAGGCTGAGCATCACGTTTCCTGCCATCCCTTCGGAACTTGGCCCTAAACCTAGAGCTCATGATTTATCATCGCATCCCTAGCATCTGCCAGAGAGACAGACATTTGTTGACTGAATCACTGAAAGTGCTGTTAGTCTCGCAGAGAAAACAGACACAAACAATTCAATGTGGCATGCGCAGTAACAGAAACACAGGAAGAAGGCAGGAGAAAAGATGAAGGACGCTTTGCCCGGTGTGGGGGCTGCGGGATGTGTGAGGCATCATGAGTATTGAGCGCTTCTGCGGGTTGGTCACTTTGTCAAGAGCTTTACATGCGTTATGTCATTTTGTCTCCAGAATTTTTTTTTTTTTGGTGGTGGTGGTGGTGGTACTGGGGACTGAACCCAAGGGTGCTTTATCACGGAGCTACATCCCCAGCCCTTTTAATTTTGAGATAGAGTCACACTAAGTTGCTTAGGCTGGCAAGTTCAAGGCCCGCCTAAGCAACTTAGTGTGACTCTGTCTCAGTCTGAGCAGCTGGGATTACTGGTTTGCACCACAGTGCCTGGCTTACATTACACTTTGTCGTCATGATTTGTCTATCTTCTCCGTTAACCCATTAGTGACTTAAAGGCAGGAGCTGTCTAATACTGCTTAGCTGTTAGCAACTTGTCAGCAGTGCACAATGAAGAGATACATATGTGGCCCACACACTGATTGTGAATAATTCAAGTTATGGGCCAACATCTGTACTTGAGAGAATCCACATAAATATCCGTATTTCAGGCTCCCTGGGAAAATCAGAGTATCTACTGACCCTTGGCCACAGAACTGCAGAGGAGCAGCGCCTCCCACCTCTGACAGCAAACGTGCTCTCAGCTCAACACGGCCCCCGCCTGGCCGACGTTCCCTCCTCACACTGATAGCAGACCTGCTGTCATTTATCATTGTACTTGAACTTCTGTTTTTCTTTTCCCTGCCAGTACTGAAGATTGAACCTACAGCCTTCACCCTGAGCTACATCCCCAGCCTTTTTTCTTTTTTTATTTCAAACAGGGTCTTGCTAAGTCACTAAGGTCCTCTGGCTGGGCCTGAACTGTGATCCTCCTGCCTCAGCCTCCCAGAGGGCTGGGATTACAGCCCACATATCATGTTTCTGTACCAGAGTCACAGAGGAAAACTCTGTTTTCTAACTTATACTACCTCTTGGGCAATTGAAGGGTCCTGAGTCCGTGGAGCCTGTGCTGGGCAGTAAAGGATGAAGCAGGAAGAAGTGGCACCTACAAAGGCCTGGAGGCACCCAGGCCTCAAACTGCGGTAACACAACCTTCCCCGTATTATGAACATCCTCCCTCTCTGCCCTCGCTTTCCACCAGGGCTGTGTAATCAACTCATGATGGCTCTGTGAAAGGCTGCTCTTCTGAGTTCAATGTAGCTCAATCCCCCTGCACAGCATGGAGACACAGACCTTTCAGGAAACTGCTCTGTTACCCAGGATTTTTACCAAGTGCAGAGCTGCGCCGTTTCAAAAGAACCGGAGTCCCTTTTCTCTCCTAACACTATGAGGGCTGAGCCAGGATTCTGCACACATGGAGTTTCGGAGGCCTGCAAGGCTCTTTAGACCTTTTTTTTTTTTTTTAGCCCTTTGAACTGTGAGCCCAAAATATCAGATTGAACCACACAAAATCATTAATATTTGCCTACTGTTTTTAACCTACAAAAATGGCAATTTTATATACTTCAAACTAGTGTCTCAGTAAGCCATATAAGCAGTTCCAAGAATTCTCCTTAGGGCTGGGGATATAGCTCAGTGGAATAAGCGCCTGCCTAGCAAGCTCAGGGTCCTGAGTTCGATCCCCAGTACCGCCAAAGGAAAAAATAAATAAATAAATAAATAAAAACATCAAGAATTCTCCTTAAATCCTTTTTTGGGATGAGGCTGCCAGAAATATGCAAACATTATTTGAGAAGGTGATTATCAGTAATGCTTTAGAAAAAAAAGGAGTTCTATTAGAATTACATAATTATTTTACTTTCACAGATAACAGGCTTACAGAGAAGTAACATTACTTTGTCCATATTTTATTGTCCCACTTAACTCAAAAAATTATTTAAGCTTGGCCACGGTGGTACAGCCTGGAGGCTGAGGCAGAAGTGTCCAGCCTAGTCTGGGCAATTTAGAGACTTAGTGAGACCCTGTCTTGAAATAAAACATAAAAAAGGAGAGGTTGGGGATATAGCTGAGTGTGAAGGCTCTCAGCTTAATCCCTAGTACCACAAAAACATGGCCCCCCCGAAATTACAGTAAATATGCCATATTACTATAAGATATAACTGGGTGCAGGGTATCCAGGAGCTCTCCATACTATGCAATTTTTCTATAAATCTAAAATTGCTCTAAAATTAATTTTAAAATGATTTGAAGTTTTATGATTCAAAAAAATCCCCATAAGGTTGTAGCTCAGTGGTACAGCGCTTGCCTAGCACTCAATCCCCAGCAACACACACACACACACACACACACACACACACACGAGCATGTGTGTGCCCACCCATAAATCTGAAATTAATTACAACAAAAAGAAAAGGTGGAGACAGAGAAAAATTATAGTAGAGAAATTAAGATTTAGTTTTGCGCTTTCTCAAGACACAGCTTGGTGCTTATTACTGAATAGCATGGGGAAAGACACTTCTTTTGTATATTAATTTATACCATAAATACAAATTCCAATTCAGTATCAGAAGAGCCACAGTGGTACAGAAGCAAAAGACCTACGTCCTCCTTTCCCAGGAACCAGACTGAGAAGGGCAGCAACCTCAGTGAAGCCTGAGGGCCGCCTGTACATGTGGGGTAAAAAGGGGTAGAACAGTGATGGGAATAAAGTACTTAGCCCTCCCTCGTCTAAAGTACCGCAGAAGTGACCCCAGCACTTTGGGAGGCTGAAGCGGAAGGGTCGCAAGTTTGAGCCCAACCTGGGCAACTTAGTGACTTAACAAGAACCTGTCTCAAAATAAATAAAAATAATTAAGGTTTTAGAGACATAGCTCAGTGTGAAGGCCACTGATTCAAACCCCAATAAAGCCACCATAGAAACCTCCAAAAGGCGCATTGAAATAAAGTTTAAACGAGGCATGGTAGCACATACCCACGACCCCAGCACTCAGGAGGCTGGGAGGTGTTGCTGTGAGATCCCGGCTAGCCTGTGCTACCTAGTGAGTTCCAGGCCAGCCTGAACCCTGTCAAAAATAAATAAATAAATAAAGTTTAAAAGAGGAGCAATTCCACCCACACTTGCAACAGGGCTGTGAATGCTACAGCACTGAGACACTGACTCGTATGAAGCACACTTGGAGCAAAACCAGGAAAAATACTTGAAAATGAAACATTTTATCTCCTGAGCCAAACCTCTCTCTCAGCCAGTGTGATGGCTGAAAGGTACACCCACAAACACTTTGACACTCCTCCCTTCAAGAGGTGGTGTGGAGAAGGACATTCTCTAGTTACTTTTTCAGTGTATTGCCTCAGGCCTGACCAAGCTGAGATTGTCGGTTGCACTTGTAGAGGGAAGTCTAGCAAAAGCCTTAATGAAAAGGAAAAGACTGCAGTATCTGTGTCCTTGTGGATGGCAAACTAGTCAAGTCTTACTTATGTGATAATTGAGTTGCATTGTCCTTGCTAAAACGGTCAATCAATATTTTCCCATTTGCCCAGCTGCTTCCTTTGTTCTTTCTCAATAAAAGGTGACTGAGACTGGTAATCGAGGCTGCAGTCCGAGGGGCTGCAAGCCCCCTGGTCCCAGAATGTTGCCTCCCTTTTCTTTTTTCTCTTGCTTTTCTATTCATCCGCGGGTATCGTTCTGGGGACCTGTCACCCTGGACAGAAACGGAATATAGACCAACAAGGTGGAGCCTAAACCAGCTCTGTGGATGGACCCTGCAATCCCAGCAGGCTGGGAAGCTGAGGTAGAAGCACAGTAGGTTCAAGCCCAGCCTGGGCAACTTAGTGACTCAGCAAGACACTATCTCAGAATAAAAATGTAAAAAAGGACTGGGGATATACCTTAGGGCAAAGGCCTTGCCTGGGTTTAATCTCCACTATGGGAAGGGGGACTAACTCTCTCCCCGGGAGTGTGGGCTAGAATGAAGAACTGACTCCTGAGACAAGGTCATAAGCGGTTCATTGGCTCTCTGGTTGTTTCCCAGCCTCTCTCCACCTCTCTGGTCAATCTCTGGCAGGCATTGCCTGTTCTGTCCTGGGGACGTGAAGGCACCCTGTGAGGAGGCCCAGAGTTCAGGACCTGGCACCTTCTGCCAACAGACTGTAAGCGCTCCAAAAAAAAGTAAAGCAAAATTTCATAACAATAGAGTAACAATAGTTAATACATTGTTTATTGTTATCTTTAAAGTAGTTACTCAGAGTACAAGATATGAGCATAAAAAATTCTCCAAATGATAGTAGCACAAAGCTTTCTTTTCAATAAATTAAGAGAAACTAGTAGTATAACTATCTTGTTTTTTTCTTTTCTTTTCCCTTTCTTCCTTTCCCCTTTCTCCCATCTGAGTTCCTTTTTTCTTTTGAACAATTTCTTCACTATTGTATATTTTGGACCGTATTTACTCTTTCAGTTTCTCACACAAGAGAGACAATGTGATATTTATACATGTGAGTCTGATTTACTTCACTTATGGGTATGGTCTCAGACTGCATCCATTTACCTTTAAAAATCACAAGTTTATCCTTATTTATGGCTGAGTAGTACCCCACTATATAAAAAGACCACATCTTTTTTTAAGACCATATCTTTGGGGTTGGGTTTATAACTTAGTGGCAGAGTGGCTGCTTGGAAAGCACGAGGTTGTGAGTTCGCTTCCTGGTACCAAAAAAAAACCCAAAACCATATTTTATCCATTCCTCAGCTGATGGGCATTTGGGTTGTGTCCAAGATTTGGCTATTACAAATTGTGCTGCTATAAACATGGGTGCACATATACTGCTGTGTTATGATGTTTTTAATTCTTTTGGGAAGATACTCAGAAGGGGAACAGCTGGGTGAATAGTGCACCATCTCGGAAGCAGGTCCTCCAGCCTCCGCTGAAGTCTTCAAATCACTGCGGCTTCGTGCGAGATCCTAAGCCAGGGCCAGCGAGCTAATCCACTCCTGGATTTTGGATCCATGACAAATATGTAAGATAATAAATGACCTTTCTTTAAACTGCTAAGTCCTGGTATGATTTCTTGCATATTAACAGATACCTGATACATCTGGATTACTACAAATGCTCCCTAGATAGTAGTAAGCCTCCTACATGGTTTATTTTCAATGGAGTAATCAGAGGGTCTCCTGAATACACAGAACAGAAGATGCCGTTCACAGCCAAAATCCTTGTAATGGCCTCCAGGGTCCGAGTTATGCGACCCCAAACCCCAACTATTTTAATGCCACCTCCCGCTCCTCTACCCTTTGCTCGCATCCCTCCAGCTACGGCCCTCCTTGCTGGGCACGCGTAAAACACTGAGCCTCCGTCAGCATCAGGGCCTCTTCCCCAGTTCTCTTCACTGCCTGCACCCTCACCACCCTCGGCTCTGTGGAAGTGTCACCTTCTCAGGAAGCTGTCCCTTAACCAGCCATCTGAAATAACCGACACTCCACTCACATGGGTGTTTCTATTTAACTTGCCATGTTTTATCTGTCCCCATCTAACTATTATGTGAAATAATCTTCCAGGGTGTACATTCCACTAGTACAAAAACATTGTTTCACTGAATGCTGTATCCCCAACTCCTAAGCCAGTGCCTGGTATTTGCCAGGTGCTCTTTATTTAAGTGACCGAATGACTGATAGAAGGTCAGTAGGTAACACGATCCATATTAACACCAATAGTCTTGCAAAATAATGACACTTTTATAGCCATTCAAAAAGAAAAAAAGATCACATACAGTTCCACAGTACTCTCAAAATTACTTGCAATCTTCATTAAAAAAAAAAAAAAACTTTGGAGATAAGATTATTGTCCTCATTTTACAATTGTGAAAAGCAACATCTTCCAAAAGCAACGTAACTGGTTAGTAGCGGAGCGGAGGCTGAACTCCCAATCTGATTCCCAGTTCCAAGCTCTCTCCATTACACTGGCGCCCTCCTCCCCTCTGAGATCACAGCTCACCTTCAAAAGGTTGTGAAATAATGACCTCCAGGCCTACAGCTTTCTTAGTGAAAAGGAGCAGAGAAAGGCAGAGAGAGTGGTTTAGCAGAAGGATAAGCACGGTTCTTGCCTTCATTTTGTCATAAACTCACTCTATCACTTTGGAAACATCAGTTCTCCCCTAAGCCTTCTCAGTAACATGCACATCACAATCCTGGCCTAACTCCTGGGGGTACAAATCAATTCTACAGCCACTTAATGAAGTCCACAGGCAATTTAGCCAAGTTATCACATGCCCTGAGCACAGTCTCCAGCTCTACTCAGTTATGCGACTCTGTCACAATAATTTATCTGTAACCAGGTATGGTATCACATGCCTGTAATCCCAGCACTCAGGAAGGCTGAGGCAGGAGGGTCGTTATGAGTTCTGGGCCACCCTGGACTACACAATGAGTTCAAAGCTAGCCTGAACTGCACAGTGAAACCCTGTCTCAAAAAGACCAAAAGGAAAAAAAAAAAAAAAGAAAACCTGTGAGTGCTTCAGTTTCTTCATTTGTAAAATGTGAAGAGACCGAATCACTTTAGAGATCTCTGTAACGCTTATACAGACCTTTATATGGCTGCGTTTAGTGCAGCCTAACATTTTGCAACTATTCAGTAAATATTGGTTCCTTTTATAAGCAACGTGCTAGACAGTGAGATAGGTGAAAACAGCAAAGCGTGAGGTCTAACGCCCGAACTCCAGGTGTGAGAGAAAGGCAGGGAAGGCAGGAGCCAGGGGCGCAAAGGCAGGTTAAGAGAGGCTGGCTGAGTCTGGGGAGGCGGCTTGGGAAGGTCTCCGAGGGGCGAGCTGACCTGGGTCCCTGAGCGTCAGGGCTCCCGCGTGGGTGGCGGGTGAGACGCGGCCTTGGGACAGATCACGTGCACAGCTGCAGGGCACAGAGAATCGCTAAGCTACAGGCGCACGGAGCGAATGCGCGGGGGAGCGCAGAGCTGCCTCGGACAGCCGGGCTGCGGCTGTTGGACTCGAGGGTCGGGGAGTTCTCTTTTTGCGCGGTCTGGAGCGCAGAGTGGTGGCCACAGCCGGAAGCTGAGGCTGGCTGGCCGGGGGCCCTAGGACGCGTCCCAGCCATTCTGTGGGCCTCGGGGGCCGCCTGGGAATCGGGAGGCCGCTGCCCAAACGGGATCCCCGGGGGCTCCCCAGACGGGCGGGTCCCTATGCCTCCGACCGTTACCCTCGGCACCTCCCGCCAGCCCGAGCCCCACCTCACCGCGATCGGTAACGCGGATTCCTGCAGAAATCCTCAACCCATGGGCGGCCGCAGCCACCACAAGGCCGGGCCGGGCCGGGGGCGGGGCCCGCTGCGAGGACGGCTCCCAGACCCCGCCCCCAAACTCCCGCCCTTTGGGGGGCCCGTCCCGCCGGTACTGCGCCTATAGGCGAACTCTGCCTGTGCAGGGCCTTCCACCATGTTGGGTACTGGCAGCCGGCTTACTCTAGAGGTCCAGAAGGCAAAGGAGGATTAAACTGAGACATAATATCGGTCGATATTATGAAGACATTCATAGTCTCTGGATCCAAAAATGAAACGTTTTGAGAATAGGAAAAAACCTGCCCTCAATCATTACCCTTTAGGCTTCAGAGGTACATACTGTGCATGCGTGAAAAAAATCACCTGGCCCTAGGTGCGCCTGCGCGCCGCTCGGCCCAGAAGCCGATTGTAAATGCGTGAAGAAGGGAATCCTCTTCTGGGTCGAGATGAAACGTGCGGGCCACCAATTTCAGAGTTTCCACACCTTCGGACCCTGATGCTCCAGGCAACCTTCACGCAGCACAAACACAGGGTAGTTATTTAATGCCGTTTGGAACACTCAGCGCTTTGGTTGCTGTACATACCTTTGCGCAATGTTACCTTTGATTGAATGGCCAGTGACGGAAGAGCTGCAGCTTGTCTAATTTTTTATGTAACCATGACTACCTCTAGAGGATCCCCTTCACTACTCCGGCATTACCCATATGGCATTTTGTGTGAAATTGTTCATGCTATTCTTAGAGTTTAAATTCCATTTGCCTGCCTTTATTCCATTCAATGGTTGTCAATTTTTAGGAGGAATTGAAAACAAATTTGGGGAGCTTTTAAAATGTAGACGCTCAGATTCCTCCCAAAAGGGTTTTGTAAACCAAGGTTGGAGCCGGGCATCTGCATTTTGGCAGATAACCAAGATGATTCTAATGTATTAGTACATATTTTGGGAAGTATTAAGTGGCACTGTGAGCTGCTTGAGAATAGAAACTGTTACTTGACCGTCACTGACTCTAGCACTCATTAACAAGGCCTAAAACAAAATAGCTGCCCAGTAAGTTTGAGTGAATTAATGGATGGGTGAATGCATAGCTGGACTGGAACAGTCAAGAAGCCTTTAAGGCTGTCCAAAGGAAACCTGAGCCAGGCGTGGTGGGGCACACCTGTAATCCCAGCACCTGGGAGGCTGAGGCAGGAGGATCACTGTGAGTTTGAGGTCAGGCTGGGCTACACAGTGAGTTCAGGGCACTGCATAGAGAGACCCTGTTTCCAAAAAAGTGTGGGGGGGGCAGAACGTGAGACATGAACACTTTGTTAGGAAGTATATTTTCTCATATGAAAACACAATGTTCTCAGTAGCTACTTAGAGAAAAAAAAGAAAGCAAGTGGGAAAATGCGGGGTTACTCATCCTGAAAAGTAAACTGAACTACCCACATGCAAAGAATCAGTGGGGAGCAACACCTCTGAGAAATAACCCCAACATAAGTCCTGCATAAGAATGTTCTTGCTGCAGTATTTGGAATGGAGAACAACAAAAAATGTTAAAATACTGAACTCTTGTTTGTTTCTTTGTTTTTAAAATAGGATCTCACTAGTAGTTCAAGCTGGCCTTGAACTCACTATGTACCCAGGCCGCCCTCAAACGCATGGCAATCCTCCTGGTGTTGAAATTACAGGCATGTGCCACCATGCCCAACAACACACCAAATTCTTTTCCCTCAGGACCTTTGCACATACTTTGTGCTCTGCTGAGATCACTCCCACCCACCCTGTTCTGGGTTTAGTTAGTGCTTTGTTTCTTTTTAAGTTTCAGTTTAATGATAATTCTTCAGCTAGGTCTTCCCTGGCCACGCCATCAAAATAAGGCCTTGTGTGTTTCATCATGGTTCCATGTGTCTTCCATAGCACTTTCTACTTATTTCTTCTCTCTTCACCCTGAATTTATTTATTTGTTTATTTTGAGACAGAGTCTTGCTGTGTAGTTTAGGCTGGGCTTGAATTTACTATGTAGCCTAGATTGGCCTCAAATTCACTTTGATTGTCCTGCCTCAGCCTCTCAAGTGCTGGGATCACAGGTGTGTGCTACCATGCCCAGCTCTACCTTGAAATTTATTTATTTATTTAGTTAGTTAGTTAGTCTTTTTGAGACAGTCTTACTATGCATTTGAGCTCATTTTGTAGCCCAGGCTGGTCTCAAACTCGCAATGATCCTCCCTCTTCTGCCTCTGAAATTTAAACTTTATAATGTTAGGAGACTTTGATTTATTCCTTGTATTAGCATGTAGCCTGACACATGGTAAATAAATATCCAGTGAATGAATAAATCCGGTCAGCCTCAGTGTTACAAAATTTATTTGACATGAAATCTATCAGCAAACTACAAACTGTAGTTTAAGACTGTAGGAGTGAACGCAGGTTTCACACCAGCAAAACATGCCAGTAAAAGGGCAAAGGAAGTAGAGAGGCCTCAAAACCAAACACCAAGTTTGACTTTTATGAAGGGGATTCATTCATTCCCTTACCCATTCATTTGTTCACCCAGCAAACGTTTATTGAACATCTTTTATGTTCTATTATTGAATAATAACAGTGTATCAACAGCTAGCTAGAAATTATATTAAAACACAATAAAATGGTCAAACTGGGAATTTTCTAGACCAAACTTGGAAGTGGAGCTGCTGATGTGGGAAAGTGGGTAACATTGCCCCCTAGAGGTTTTCTAGGCTCAGAGACTATATCGGCATCTAAATGTCCTGCAGAGCGCCAGGAATAGTCCAGATATATAAACAACTGTTCAGGCTCGGCATGGTAGTACATGCCTGTAGTCCCAGCACTCAGGAGGCTGAGGCAGGAGAAATTCTGTGAGTTCGAGGCCAGCCTGGGCTACAAAGTGAGTTCAAGGCCAGCCTGAACTACATAGCAAAACCCTGTCTAAAGAAGACAAAAACACATACAATTGTTCATACACATCATTTAATAACTTTGATACCCAAGAGCCCTATGGGGAGAGACTTGGGCTAGACACAATTAGAGTATTCAGACTTGTCCAGTGAACCAGATTGGAGAATTCAGCCGGTGAGGCTGGGATGAGAGAGGCAATTGATCTGTTGAAAGAAAACCAATCCTGGGCCCCTCCAGGTGAACTGGGATTCTTCCTTTGTGCCTTAAACACACTGCTGATAATGTGCCCTTTACCTGAACCCATGTAGAGGGTTCTAATACAGATCTAATAAGGATCTTACACCCGTTTTGCTCATTATGGCCACTTCATGACAAAAGGTAGCCTAGACTGATTGACCTTTTTTTTTTTACAGTGCTGGGGATCAAACTCAGGACCTTGTACTTGTCAGGCAGGCACTTATTCCACTGAGCTATATCCCCAGCCCTGATTGACTTTCTTTTAAAAATTATATGTGTGAAATTTTAAAGTGAGGCATTAAATTGTCATATTTCCCCTTATAACCTAAAATATGCTTTAAAGTTTTTTGGGTTTTTTTTGCTTTAAAGTTTTTAAAGCCCTTCTTCATTGTAAGAACATAGAAGATGCTGGACATGGTGGCACATGCCTGTAGTCCCAGCATTCAAGAGGCTGAGGCAGGAAGATTGCTGGGAGTTTGAGGCCAACCTGGGCTATATAGTGAATTTAAGGCCAGCCTGAGCTGCATAGAAAGTCCCTGTCTGAAAAAAAAGATGTAGAAGGGTCAAGAGTGTGAAGGTAGAGAACTTGTACGGCAATATTTCTGGCCGAGTCCACACCCTTCCTTGTGGAAGACTGATAGGTAACTACCTCCAGCCGAGTCCCTGGGAGGCGGAGGGGGCTTCCATGAAGGTCGGAGGAGTTGAGTGTCTCACAGTGGGGGAGCCTAGTGATTGGGGTCTGCTGCCTGCCTGGGAAACCCACCAACAAGAGACCATACACACTTCCTGGCCGCTTTGGTGGCAGACCCGGGAGAGTACAGTGCTGCTCTGCTGTGATTGGCCTACTGTCCCAGAATTTGTCGGGGAGGATTTTCTGGAGGGAAGAGGCGGGCTACGTGTGCACACTGCATAGGCTACATAGACTCATCATAAGTCCTGCTCAGCAGGGCTCCTACAGGGCTCGTGGGACGCCAGGAATGAGAAGCTAGCCAAGTGGTCGCTGGTACTAGAGATGTCTTTTGCTAAGAGAACAAGTGAGGAACCCAGCAGGGAACCTCTGGGGAGCAGCTACCAGCACCCTGAGTTTTCCTGGTGATGGACAGAAGCTGTGTTAGACATCTGTGGGAGCCAGACAGCACAGAGCCGCCTGCAGTAGACTTTCTGCACCCTTTTACATCTTCCTCACCATGTCAGCACCTTGGGTGACAAATGTGCTGGGGATGGCGGAAGGGGACAATGGAATTAAAAACCCAACCTTTACCTGCTGGCTTCAAACTATCAATCTAAAGCTGAGCTGGGGCCCCCGGAAAGATACATTTCTTTTAGTAGATTGTCGTCTGCTCCCTGCTGTGTGTCGGAGGCCATCCGTTCCCCGCTGAACACACACCGACTGAGCAGCAACCGGGTGCCAAATCCGCTTTGTCTTCAGTCAGAGTTTCTTGGTACATTTTAGATCTCATGCATCGTAGAGAACTTGCACCCGTACGTGATAGAACTTGGGTTTTGTTCCTGTTCCCTGCCTTCTCCTCCACCCTCCCCCCCACACTTACAAAAGCTTTGCTTCTGTGTTTTCCTTCTTTTCTCAATTTTTAAAACCCTTTCTTTCCTTTCCCTCTCTCCTCTCTCTTGTTCCCTTCCCCGTTTGAACATTTTCCTCTATTTGACAGTACCTATTATACATTTTGGTTCTTATTTACACTTTCAGTTTTTCACACCAGAGAAACAATGCAGTATTTACACATGTGTGTCCCGTTTATTTCACTTCAGAGTATGGTCTCAAGGTGCATCCATTTTCCTAGAAATATCTCTAGCATATCCTTTTTTATGGCTGACTAGTACTCGATTGTATTTGAAAAAATATCTTCTTTATCCATTCACCAGGTGATGGGCATTTGGGCTGTTTCCCAGACTTGGCTATTACAAATCACGTGCCAAATCCTGAGGCAGACACTGGGAGGAACCCAAAGATCACTACTATAGAGACCCTATCTATAGCCTTAGTTCACAAATTCACATGGGAGGCAGGTCAGGAAAGAAACACTTCACATACATACAATGTGTGCTGTAAGTAGAGAGCAGCTGGCTTCTCGGGGGCAGCTGTTGCCCCTTGACTATTAAGGGTAAAGTGCCGAGCAGACAGCAGGAGGGGTTCAAGCAGAGTGTGCAAAGGCATAGTGACATCCAGCGGTACGGGGCATCTGAGAAGTGCCAGGAATTCCCTCTGGCTCCTCTTCGTGCTGACCTCACTGTGACGCAAATTGTATAATACAATTTTTGTACTGGGAATTGAACTCAGGACCTTGTGCTTGCCAGGCAGGCACTGTGCTACTGAGCTATATCCCCAGCAGAAATTTTAAAACATTTAAAAATCAACTAGTAGTCTGACACCGACGTAGGATAAAATGAGCTCATGCAGCTCCCCACGCAGCTTGTCTGTTGGATGCACTCAGCCTTGACTGACTGCTTCAGAGATAACCTGACCCAGCTCCAGTTGACTGCACCCTGCAGCACAGCCTGTACTTTCCAGCCCCAAAACATACCCTGTTTGCTGACTTATTTCAAGGACTTTTTGCTCAGCAACAAAAAGTAACTGATGCTACCCAATAAAAATTCACCATGCTTTTAGATTTCCCACTTGCCCAGCCTATATAAACGAAGCCCAAAGCCAGCAGCTCTGAGCTGATGCTCTGGGAGCAGTCCTGCATCAGGCCACTGGTGTAATGCAGTTGGCTGCCTTTCAGCCTCTTGGGGCAGAGCATTTCCTATTTGGTTTGGTACCAGGTTCCATAACATCGCCAGTGGCTTGGATTGTGTGATTTTGCTTGGACTGGACAGTTAGACAATAAGACAACCCCCTCTGTCAGCTGGATGCTTTCTCCTTGCTCCTGACCCTGCCTCACTGGCAGATTTCTTCCCTGTCCAGTCCTGTCCCAGCCAGGGGGGCTCTAAGTGACCGCTAGCCTCATACTTTCTGAAGGAGATAACCTCTTTTCACCACAGTTCAGCACTTGGCCAACAAATGCTGGCTGGTTACAGCTCTCACAGGATCAGGTCCTTTCCTCCTTAAAAACTGATCCTTACCATTACTCAAACCTGAGCATTTAGCCACTGCTTCGTGTGACAAGCAACTAAGCACTAAGGTTCTGGACAGAAATGAGGAAGAGGAAGCTGGCAGAAGGAACGCTGGCTCAGCCAGGCACACTCACCTGGGCTCGAACTCGGGGTTCCACCTTGTGTCCTTTAGCAAACTGCTTCCCCTCTGTGGCCTCCCATTCCTCAGCTAAAAAATAGGGGTAAAACTCCATATCCGCTAGTGTTCTTATATGCAAAATGGGAGGTGGAATTGACGGAGAAGTTTCTTTTTTCTTTTTTTTTTTTGTGGTACCAGGGAACGAACTCAGGACCTTGTGCTTGCCAGGCAGGCACTCATTCTACTGAGCTATGTCCCTGGCCCCTGGAGGAGGAGTTTCTGAGCTCAAGAATGACAGTTTCCAGGTCCCTAGCAGGTTACCACTGGGGAGACTGGAGTGGGTAGGAAGAGCGTAATTTTTTTTAATTCTATAAATTTTGGTAAGAGAGAATAGGCAGGGTGGATAAGATCAAAGCACAGTATACGCATCTATGAAAATATCATCATGAAACCCATTGTTTTCTACAATTAACATGCACTAAGAACTGTAATAGAAAGAATGTACGTGAAAAATATGTGCTATTTGTTTCATACCCCCCCCCCACCTGCAACAGGCAGAAACGCACACACAATTTTCAGCTTCCTATTTGACTGTAGCACTGTAGCGTACTTGCAGCCTGGCAGGAGGGGACTTAGAACAGGAGGCCCACCGTGACAAGGTGCAGTTGTCAAGGAGTTCAGCAGGGGGAGCCATTGGGAGCTTGCTCTGAACAATGGCGGCTCCCGAGGAGCTTTAAAACCCAAAGTCCGTAGTTGGACTGAGCTTGGGCAGAGGTGGCTGTGCTCTTGCCAGCACCCTCCGGGCTTCTCCGGGTGAGAACAGCCCAGGCACCACAGATGAAAAGCAGCACAGAGGGAAGGTTAGACACGCTGGACCCAACTCCCAGCCAGCTGCTGCCTGTAGGCTGTTCACCCTTCCTTTGCTGTGAGGAGAGCAATGGCTCCAGGCAGGTGCCTGGCTCTATTCCTAGTCCTGTAGGTGACCTTGGGCCAGTCGCTTAATTTCTCTGAGACTCAATTTTCCTACTTATAAAATGGGGGCAATATTAACATTGCAATTTAAAAAGAAAAACAGCTCTGATTTTTGGAGCACCTACTATATGCTAGTCATGGAAAGATAGGTGCTTTACATATAAAAATACATTCAGTTCTTATAATTGTTCACTGAAGCATGTATTTGTAGTCTAATTTTTTGAGTAAAGAGACAGTATCACGCCAGGCAGAGTGGTACACTTCTCCAGCACTCTGGGAGGCTGAGGAGAGAGGATAGCAAATCTTAGTCCAGTCTGGGCAATTTAGTGACTTAGGGAGACCTTGTCTCAAAATTTAAAATTTTTAAAAAGGCTTGGAATGCAGCCGTAGCTCAGGGTGGAGGCCCTGGATTCTATCCCTGGTATCACAAAAATACAAAAATAAGATTCCAAGAAGTTATTTTTTAAAGTGTAAGTAATAGCTGCCATTTATGTAGTATTTCTTGTGCACGAGGCACTGTTGTATGTTTGTTTGGCAGGACTGGGTCTTTGCCGTGTAGCCCAGGCTGACCCTGAACTGGAGACCCTCCTGCTTCTGCTCCCCTCCCTCCCTGCCACCGAGAATGCAGATATGGACCACCCCATCCTGCACGAGCCACTATTCTAAGAACTTTATTTACAACCACCCTAAGTAGGGTTTTTTAAAGGTATGTTATCGAACTGAGGCAAAAGAGATTAAATGATTTAGCTGAGAGTCCTCTGTTGGTGAGTTAGGGGGCCGGAATTTGAAGGCAGGTAGCTCAGCTCTTAGTCATTGTGTTATGAGCTACAAATTGGAAAATACGACAAATATTTCGATCTTTAGAATTTATTAAAGAACATTTTGCCATTAATTTCCCCTCAAAATGCCTCCCCTGTTTCTTTCAGCACAATAATCCCACCCTTCTTGCCTCTTCCTGAAGTAGATTCCAAAGTTCCCTTTAGCCATGTTGTCCTGGCTGCCTCAAAGTCCTGAATTTATTCAACATGTTTCCTTTTCATGATCATTTTGACTTTGAGGAAGAGCCAGAAGTTGCATGGTTCAAGATCCAGTGAATAAGGTACGGAGGAACACACTCTAATATTTTGGAGCTTTTGTTTATTTGTTTTGTTTATTATAGTTGTTTTTGGCTTTTGTTTCTTTTTGTTTTTTTTGAGACAGGGTTTCACTATGCAGTTCAGGCTGGCCTTAAACTCTCATATAGACCAGGCTGGTCTCAAACTCGTGGTGATCCTCCTGCCTCAGCCTCCCAAGTATTGAGATTATAGGTATGTAATTTCACACCACAGTGTTTTTATAAATATGCCTTTCTGTTAGATGGCACTCAGTGGCATCACTCACTGTATTTTTAAAAAATCCTACCTTATAAAGACACTCATGAAAGAGGACTTCCAGAACTGCTTCAGAAAGTGACAAGAGCAGGCTAAGGATGGTGGCACATGCCTGTAATCCCAGCCCTCATGAAGCTGAGGCAGGAAGATCATAGCAAGTTTGAGGCCAGCCTGGACTATATTATGAGACCCTGTCTCAAAAAAAGAAAACAAACAGCCAGGCATGGTGGCACTAGAGAGGCTGAGGCAGGAGGATCGTAGCAAGTTCAAGACCAGCCTGAACTGTCTAGTGAGACCCTGTCTCAAAAAAAAAAAAAAGGAAACAGACAAAAAGAAAGTGACAAGAACAATGGGACAAATGTGTTCAAAGCAAGGGGGAGTCATTTGAGGGGACAGAGTGACAATATGTGTTTTATTGTGGTAAAATTTTTCAATTTAAACATTCACCGTGCATTTTGATCACTCTTTGAACCCTTGTGCTTAAAATCCTCCATTGTATTTCTCACTACACTAAAAATAAAATCCACTCCACTTTCGTGACTTGTAAGGCCACACGTGATGTACTTTCAGTGTGACCTGACCTCACCTCCTACCTTTTACCTCTCGGCTCCCTCTGCTTCGGCCACTCCAACTTATCCTGGTTGCGCGAGTACACCCTTCACGCTCCCCAGGGCCTTTCCTTTGCCGTCCCCTCCCCTGGAACGATCATTCTGCAGACCTTCCTGTGGCTCCTGCCTTCACCACATCCTGGCCTCTCCTCAAACATCACCCTCCAGTGGGACAATCCTAAAATAGACACCTCTTCCACCCTGCTTAATTTTTCTACACAGCACTTAGAAGTCTTTGAAATTATGCATTTGTCTATCTCTGCCACCAGCATGTGACACAGATTTGGATGTCTTGTCCATTGCTGTTTAGCCAGTGCTCATTGGCTGAATGATTAAGTAAATGAATGAATGAACACCCAAGTCACTCAACTGGTAAGTGGCGGCACTTGGACAAAAACCCCGTTGTCTCCTCCTGAAGCCTGTGCTCCTAGCTTCTGCGTTGTGCTGCGCTGACTCATGAGGAGAGCTCAGAAGAGTCAGACAGCATAATGAACGTGAAAGCGCTTTGAAAATTGCTAAGCGCTTGAAAAAGCAAGACGTTATTATTCTTCGTTAGTTCACTGTTTTCTCATCTAGTAATGCGCTGGCTTACTGACTTTATAAGGATGTTTTGTGGGGTGCCGATGAGATAATGAATGGGAAACATTTATGAAAGCTGAAGGGTCGATATGATGGACGGGACTGTAAAGATTATTTCCATGCCAGCGGCAGTTCCCCGAGGCGCCCATCCTCGGCCTTAGGTTTGACATTAATATTGCTGACAGGAGGAGGGGAGGGAGAGGGACCCAGGGGACCTGGGGACTATGTCCCAGTAATTAAACATGTCGGGACTGAAGCTCTGCCAGCACCGGCATCTGGTTGCAATTACCAGAGGGGACCAAAGTGATTAGTCACCTTTCTAGAGAGAGCCAGGCAGGAGCGCTGGGCTCCTCTCTGGAGAGGGCCTGATACCCACGCTCAGAGTCCCTTTCCCTGCTCCTAAGCCGTTCGTGGGAGTTCCCTGGTCCTCAGACCAGTCTGCATGCCTGGGAATGGTCCATGTCCCCCAAAGTCCCAGACCCTGGGATAAGACCTTGGCTGAAAGACCAGAGAAGCCTAACATTCCCTGCCAACCTGTCACTTCTTATGCTTCCAGAAGTGAGGGTAGGATTCTTGGTATAAAATATATTGAAGTGGATATTAGCCTTCCAAAAGTAATTAAACCTCTGTGAACTTCAACTTCCTCATCTGTAAAATGTGGGTACCCGGAATTACCCTCATCCCAGGGTTGTTGTAAAGATGAATAGATAAGATGCAATAGAATATGGCCAGTGACAACAAATAATAAATAACTATTTTGTGAGAACTGCTATTTCTGTTGTTTTGAGACAGGGTCTCACTATGTAGTCCAGGCTGGTTTTGAACTATGTAGTCCAGGCTGGCCTCAAATTTGCAGCAATCCTCCTGCTTCACCTTCTGAGTGCTGGGATTATAGGCGTGCATCACCATGCCCGGCAAATAAAGTAATTTTTAAAAAGGCAATGGAGCCGAGTGTGGTAGCACAAACCTGTAATCCCAACACTTGGGAGGCTGAGGCAGGAAGATTGCCACAAGTTTGGGACTATCCTGGACTACATAGTGAGCTCAAGGCCAGTCTGAACTACATAGTGAGACCCTGTCTAAAAAAAAAAATAAGGAAATGGAAATAATCCCAGCCACTCAGGAGCCTGAGGCAGGAGGATTGCAAGTTCAAGGCCAGCTTGTCAAACTTAGCATTACCTTGTCTCAAAATAAAATTTGAAAGGCTTGCAGATATAGCTCAGTAGTAGAACACTTCCCTAGCTTGTGTGAAGACCTGGGTCCAGTTCTCAGTACCGTGCACGTGCGCGCACGTATACACACACACACACACACACACACACACACACACACACACACACAGTAATGGAAGACAAAGGCCACTGGTTGTCCTAGAAAAAGTGCTAAAAAATAGTAGCTATTATTAATATTTACCAGGTTCTGAGCTAATAATGTTTAATTATTAATTTCATTGATTCCCCACAAAAGACTGTCTGAGGTAAGTACTGTGGTGCTCCACGGCCAGAGTTTTAGAGAAGTTGGGAGGATTCCTAATATCACACAATGTGTAAATAACAAAACCAAGATTCAAAACCAGGTCTGGGCCAGGTGTGGTGGTGCGCGCCTGTAATCCAACTACTTGGGAGGCTGAGGCAGGGGGATCGTTGTGAGGTCGAGACCAGAGGTGATACAAAGTGAGCTCAAGGCCAGCCTAAACTGTAGAGTGAGACCCTGTCTCAAAAAAGACGAAAAAAAAAACCCTCAAAAAACAAAACAAAAAAAAACCCAGGTCTGTCTCTAGAGTTCTGACTCATTCAACCCCTCATACATTCACTGGAAAGTGGGCCAGCAGTGTAGCTCAGTAGCACAGTGCCTGCCTGGCAAGAGCAAGGCCCGAGTTTGATTCCTGGTACCAAAAAAAGAGAAAGTACATTTACTAGGGAGAGAGCACCGAATCCTACCCACTAGACCACCAGGGAGCACCAGTGTATTCACTAGATGGAGCTTATACAATGCCGAATTTGTGGCAAGACAGAATCTCTCCCTTTAAGGAACTTGTAAGTATGGCAGAGAAGGCATAATGTGTCAAAAGGTTGGCCTTTAGCTTGTGTATACAAGGACCAGTTAAAGATTCATTCATTCATATACCACATGCTGAGAATCTGCTATGTGTCAGGCCCTGGGCCTGTGCCACGTTCTGGGGATAAGTGAAAGATACATACGGTATAGTCTAGTTATAACCTAAGGGGGAAACATATATATGCACATAGATTACGACAAGTATACGGAATTAGTTATTATAGAAATATGAGAAAAGTACCCGGGTTGGAAGAAACTAACCGCATTGGAGATGCGGGTGGGGTGGCAAATGGAGCAACCTTGAGCTTCCATAATGCAAAAGAGCACAGAGAACGTGCGGTGGCAGTTTGGAAGGATGTGCTTTTCCTGAGGGATAAGGGAATGGAGATGGCACATGAGCCGGGACTCGGGGGCAGGTTTCAAGTAGAGGCAGGGTTGGAAGGAAGAGATTCTGGAGGCCTAGAAGCCATTTACAGGAGACTGAGAGTAGTTCCAGTGGGAGGGGACAGGGACAGTGACAGAGACTGGATAGAGGGGAGGGGGCAACACAGAGAGGATTGGGGGTCCAAAGGGAAGCCAAGCGTGGTGACCTGTGGGTTAGTAATACATTCAGCCCTTCCTTCAAAGGGAACCTGGCGGTGCATAGGTCATCTGAGCCTCGATCTTTGTGGCTTTGATTTTGGTTCTGGGGATCGAATGCAGCAAGCGCTGAAATACATTCCCAGTCATTTTTACTTTATTTTGTTTCTTTATTTAAAATCAGAGTCTCAAGTTGCTCAGGCTGGCTTTGACTTTGTGATCCTCCTGCCTCAGCCTCCCAAGTAGCTGGAATTGTAAGAATGCATGACCATGCCCAAGCACATCGGTTCTTTGACACGCAGAAGCAGAGCTCTACTGTCTTTTCTGACCTAGAGCACCATACGAAACTTGGAGTGGCTGAGTGAGTCATGTTGCTGGGATTAAAGTTCAGTGGTCCTGGATTTGTCACCAAGGAACGAATGGTAGGGTGCTTAGACCCCCAGTACTGAGGGTTTTCTCTTTCTTTGGTTTGTTTGTTGTGGTGCTAGAGCTCAAACTCAGGGCTTTGCATATGCTGAGCAATGCTCTTCGCCTGAACCATGTCCCATTCCCAGGGGTGAGTTTCATACTCTTCATTTGTCAGCCGCTCACTGAGATCTTCTAGTCTGTGCCTGGCTATGTCAAGAAATCAACCTTAGCATACGAACAGGATCTGTTAGGTTGTCTCAAAGGATCTCAGATTAAGAAGGAAGGCTGGGAATGTAGCTCAGTGGTGGTGAGTTTGCCGAGTATATATGAGGCCCTGGGTTCTTTTCCAGCACCAAAAAAAAAAAAAAAAAAGATTCACAAAGGAACCTCATCTGACTACTGCTTTTCTCACTACCATTCCTCTTAAAATGTGGCAAGTGTTGTAGGCAAATGTATGAGAGGAAGTCATTGGCTCCAACAGAGAATCAGGGAAGGCTTCCTGGAGGTGGCAGCTTTCCAATGGAAAGTCTCAGGATGGAGCACTTTCTCCAGTCATAGGAGTGACAGGGGGCTAATCTTCCAAGTGAAGGGAGAAGCTTCCCTTCATCACTTCCTGGTAAGCTGCCCAGGGGAGAATAGGGTGAAGTGTCCCAAATGGAAAAGGGTTTCAGTGCTTCAACAAAGCCCTTGAAGAAATCTTTGAGTCCTGCTGGAGTTCAGACTTCTGAACTACCAAAGCATTCTGTGGGAAGTCGCTTTTCCAGCCTCCTGCAGGGGCCGCTGCTGCCCAGGCTGGGACTGCTGCCTCTGGACTGGGCCAATCAGAAAACTGAGGACATCTTTGATGGGTTGGTGGCAGTGCCCTCCAGGGTAGCAGTGCCCCCAAGCCTGAAGGAATCATCTAAGCTCAGCCAATGACATTTTGGGGGGGGAGGGGTGTAGTGGGCACTGATATTCTTTCTGTCTCTGGGTCACCACAAGTTTATTAAAATAAAAGAAACTGTGGGTAAATGCTGCCATCTGTGCGGCCTCCCCAACACACACACACACACACACACACACACACACACACACACACCAATCAGGTCCCAGACTAGACGCAGGGACTGAAACTGCTTTGAAAACACCCCAAGTACTTCACTGCAAACTCACACCCCCTGTGCTCCTGTGGCTTCAGGTCTCTGAGCTCACTGCTCGTTGTGGCTCTGCAGGGTGGTGGGGTGCGCCGCTCAGCAAGGTGGAGGTGAAGACCCCTGAGTCTGCTCCAGGGATCGGGAGGCGCCCCAAGCCCCAAGTCCCGCTGTGGGGCTCATGGCCAAGAGCCCCCGTGAGCCGTGGCCTCCAGAGGGCAGCGGTGATTTTTTTCACCTAAATATATTGCACTTAAATGAATTTAGACAGCATGACATCAGAGAGTAATTAAATTGGTTTGGGTTGGAATTCCGTTTCCAATTCCTGAGTTCAGGTTTGTAAAAGATTTTTCTGAGCACCTGCAGGCCGTGTGTGTGTGTGTGTGTGTGTGTGTGTGTGTGTGTGTGTGAAGTATTTTCACTGGAAAGGATTCAAAACTAGGGGAAAAAAAAACTGGAGCACACAGGCAGCATTACGCCACTCTTCCTTCTTGGAAAAATCTCTCAGCCTTATACAAGCCTCCTTCAAGCTCTCAGTCAGTTGTGCGGGAGAAAGGGGCGGTCGGCTTTCTCCTTTCAAGAACGAGTTATTTTCAGCTGCTGACTGGAGACGGTGCACGTCTGGATACAGGAGCATTTCCACTATGGGACTGGACACGGACACACGCCTGGCGGACTGCAAGAGTCTCAGACTGAGGAGAAAGCCCTTCCTGCTGCTGCCCCTGCTTCTGAAGATCCATTCCTTTCATGGTTTTTCCTGCCAAGCCAGAGGCACCTTCGCTGCTGCCCCTGTTCTCTCTGGTGTCATTCGGCGGCTGGCCAGAGGATGAGACTCCCCAAACTCCTCACTTCCTTGCTTTGGCACCTGGCTTGGCTGGATCTTCAATTCATCTGCACTGTGTTGGGTGCCCCTGACTTGGGCCAGAGACCCCCGGGGGCCAGGCCAGGACTGGCCAAAGCAGAGGCCAAAGAGAGGCCCCCCCTGGCCCGGAACATCTTTAGGCCAGGTGGTCACAGCTACGGTGGGGGGGCCGCCAATGCCAGGGCAAAGGGAGGCACTGGGCAGACACAGGCCAAGAAAGATGAAACCAAAAAGGTGCCCCCTAGATCTGGTGGCCCTGAACCCAAGCAAGGATCCCCTCCTCAGATCAGGCAGGCTGCATCACGGACTGTAACCCCAAAAGGACAGCTTCCTGGGGGCAAGGCACCCCCAAAAGCAGGATCTGTCCCCGGCTCCTTTCTGCTGAAGAAGTCCAGGGAGCCTGGGCCCCCTCAAGAGTCCAAGGAGCCGTTCCGCCCGCCCCCCATCACTCCCCACGAGTACATGCTCTCCCTGTACAAGACGCTGTCCGATGCTGACAGGAAGGGGAGCAACAGCAGCGTGAAGTTGGAGGCTGGCCTGGCCAACACCATCACCAGCTTTATTGACAAAGGGCAAGGTGAGGGGGTCGGGCGGCCGGGAGGGACATGTGCATGCACTGAGGGGCTCCCAGAGATCTGAGGCTGACACACAGGCCAGGGACAGTGTGTGCATCTGGCCTGGGGTGGGGGACTAGAACTTACCTCACACAGACAGGCTGCTGGCACGCCGGTGCTAGAGGACACCTGGGGTTCACCAAGTCCAATTCCTGCAAGGTGCAGAGGGGGGCACTAAAGCCCAGAAAGGAGATAAGAGGGGCCAGGTGGTGGCAGAATTGAAGACTACATTTCAGAACTCTTGATTACTGGGCCATGCTCTGCAGCTATGTGAGTTGGCCAAACTTTCCAAGCTCCAGGATTTTCTCAGTGAAGAGAGAAGTGGATCTTTAGGTCACCATGGATCTGCAGCTTGGCCCCCAAGTTAGGGGGCAGGGAAGGCATGGAAGGTACAGATAGGAAAGGGGGCATCGTGGGGCCCTGAAAGGAGGCAGACTTGGAGTCTAACAGCACGAAAGCCCTTCCCGCCTTGTAGTCTCAGATTTCACCATCGGTACACATACACAGGGGCCTGTCAAATGTGAGAGCTTTGCATCCTATCTTAAACACAGGTCATTTTCATCATTAACCTGGGAGAATACCTGCTCTCCTCACTTCTCCCTCTGCCCACCTTGGGTTGCTTTACCTTCAGATTTGCTGAGTGACCTCAGTTTCTCCATGGTGTGAAGTGGGAGATAGACCCCTGGTAGCTTAGGTTGCCTGAGGCTCCTGAGCTCTGGTTCTGATCTTGGGACTTTGGCTGGCGCGGTGGGGGAGGGGCAGAGTGGGAGAGGCTCCTCATTAGAGCTGGTCTGCAGAGGGAATGACACACGGTGGGGGGGGAGGCACAGAGGCCACAGGTCTGGCTGAGGTGGGGGAGGTGGCCTGGCTGCCTGCCCAGCCAGGGAACGCTGGGACCCCTTGGGGGCTCATAAAATAAGTCTTTGTGCCCCCTCCCGCACGAAGGGAGCTTGGGGAGGGGGCGAGATGGAGAGTTTAAATGCCTAATTAGTTACCTTCTAGAGCACTGTATAAATGTTCCCCAATGGCAATTGGTATTTAGAAAAGAGGGCTTGCTGATGCAGATACTGCTGTCTCTCTCTCTCACCTCTTTTCCCCCTTCTTCTGCGTATACATGGAATCGTACACGCATATACACTTCAAATGGTCACACAAGACCAAATATACACACTGTAATGTGTCGCCTATATACATCTTACTTGCATATTCACAAATGAACTCAATCACACACACACACGCACACACACACACAGACTGTCATACACTCACACACCTAGCAGGGAAAAATATAGTAAATATACATATATTTACTATATAAAAATATATGTGTGCATATATTATATATATGTATGTATATATATATTAAAATTATTAGACTAGGAAGCCAGGGAAATTGGGTTGTACACCAGCTTTGTCATTAACCTGCTGTGTGAACTAAGTTAAGTCACTCCTCACCTCTGCCTCACCTAAAACCAGAATACCGTCTGTTTTAAGGTAGAGTGGAAGCAGCTCAGGATGGGCTATAAACACTTGAAGCTAGAATTCCAAGTTTATTTTTTCTTGGCTAGGTGACTTTGAGCAATTCATCTAGCGTCTTCGAACTTTAGGTTCCTCCTCTGGTAAAAGGGTAACTTTAATACACATTCTATCTCTCTCACGGATGAGCTCTCACGTTAGATCATAGAAGGGGGAGAGAGACAAGAAGGATAGAGGGCAGTTATAAGGCTGATGGCTCTAATACACATAGATCACAGTCACAAACACCCGGAGTCACTCAAGTCATCCACAGCCACATCTACAGATAAACATCCTTACTTGGTCGGCTATGCAGGAAGATGCCTCATTCTGAAAAAGGCACTTAGTGGCTTGGGGTGTTGGCCTCTGTAACAGTAGGGAAGAGGTCAAAGAACACTCTCTTGAGGGGAAGAGAGCTGGGGCCCTCCCCTGAGGCCTGGAGGTGGCTGGCTCTGCGGGTGAGGTTTGCAGAAACTGACTTCTGACTGTTCTCTCTAGATGATCGAGGCCCTGTGGTCAGGAAGCAGAGGTACGTGTTTGACATTAGTGCCCTGGAGAAGGATGGGCTGCTGGGGGCTGAGCTTCGGATCTTGCGGAAGAAGCCCTTAGACACAGCCAAGCCAGTAGCCCCCAGTGGTGGGCGGGCTGCCCAGCTGAAGCTGTCCAGCTGCCCCAGCGGCCGGCAGCCTGCAGCCTTGCTGGATGTGCGCTCTGTGCCAGGCCTGGATGGGTCTGGCTGGGAGGTGTTTGACATCTGGAAACTCTTCCGAAACTTTAAGAATTCAGCCCAGCTGTGCCTGGAGCTGGAGGCCTGGGAGCGCGGCCGGGCTGTGGACCTCCGTGGCCTGGGCTTTGACCGAGCTGCTCGGCAGGTCCACGAGAAGGCCCTGTTCCTGGTGTTTGGCCGCACCAAGAAACGGGACCTATTCTTCAATGAGATTAAGGCCCGCTCTGGCCAGGACGATAAGACTGTGTATGAGTATCTGTTTAGCCAGCGGCGGAAACGACGGGCCCCATTGGCCACTCGCCAGGGCAAGCGACCCAGCAAGAACCTCAAGGCTCGCTGTAGTCGGAAGGCGCTGCATGTCAACTTCAAGGACATGGGCTGGGATGACTGGATCATTGCACCCCTTGAGTATGAGGCCTTCCACTGTGAAGGGCTGTGTGAATTTCCCTTGCGCTCTCACCTTGAGCCCACAAACCATGCAGTCATCCAGACCCTGATGAACTCCATGGACCCTGAGTCCACGCCACCCACCTGCTGTGTGCCCACACGGCTGAGTCCCATCAGCATCCTCTTCATAGACTCTGCCAACAACGTGGTGTACAAGCAGTACGAGGATATGGTCGTGGAGTCTTGTGGCTGCAGGTAGCAGTGCTGGCTCTCTGTCTTCTGGGGTGGTACATTCTGAGAGTTCCTCTTCACACTCCTGGAATCCCAGCAGGCTTGGGAAGCAGCCAGAAGTATCTATACAGCCTGCGTGGAGTTCCACCAGCCTAGCCCACTCTGAGCTCTGAGTATAACTTGGGTTAAAGGTCGCCTTTATCCCACAAGTCTACCTGAGGATTTCTGCTCTTCTGCTGCTCTGACTGTCAGGGACGACCTCGGGGGACAGACTCTGAATGAGACTGAGACCCAGAAGACTGCTTTCCAATGAGACTCGGCCTGCTGTCTACCCTTACCTGAGGCTCCTTGGCCTCTGGACTTTCCTGGGGGTCAGGCGCTATTCTAAGCATCTCCAGGGAGAGCCACCGGGGGCCACTTCTTCTCTGAGTCACCTTTGTGCCTGGTGATTTTCTGCCCTTGAGGAAGATGAAATGCTGATTGTGCCAGGGTGGGAGAGATGGGGTGAGGGCTTGGGTGGAGGTGAGATGTATGAGGCCATTTAACTGTTAGATTAAAATGTACATTAATGACATAAAAAGCAAACCTGTTCCTAAAACCGTGGCAGACTTCTTTATTCTAGGGGACCCATGACCCCTCCAAGAATGCCTAACCCACAGAGGGGGAGGGTGGGTTGCCTCACGTATATATGCTCAGGCCCCACCCCCACTCCTTGGAACTGAAGCAGGCAGAGTACAGCTGGGCAGGGCGGGTGCCCACCTCTAACCTCATTCCTGTTCCTTCCAAAAGCCCATAGGTCCCAAACTTTTCTTCTGCTCTGTTGGGGCCAGGCAACAGAGTTAGGATTTTACATTCCTTACTCAAGCTTGTTGTCTCCGAAACGGATCCCAAAGTGAGAAGGGTATGAGGGGTTTTGTTTCCTTTAAAATCATCCCCACTTCACTCACCAGCATCTGTCCTGATCCCCCTGCCCTCCATACAGAATTAACAGGATACCATTTAAAGGGCCTTCTACTTCTCCACTGCAAAATGCAGGCTGCCAAGGCTGGGGGGGCCAGTGTCCTCTTTCCTATGGAGCATCTGCATTTTGCCATGACCTCCGTTCCTCACGGAACTCGTCTGTGACCTGGCTGCCCCGCATCTCTGCACCCTCACTGCTCACCCATCACCTCCCACAGCTCCAGAGCAGAACTGGAGCATCTTTCTTTTACATTTACATCCTAAAAGTACACACTTATACATTAGATAAACGCACTCCCCACTGGCCTCGGACTGACAAGGGTCAGGCACCTGCTGACAATCTCTCCTCCGTGGGGCTTGGCCCAGGGTAAATGTTCACTTCCTTTTATTGACTAGAATCTTGGAAGATGTACGGAACTCAAAGTTCTGGGAGAGGAACACAGCCCCCTGGTAGGGAAATTTAGAGACTTCCGTCTTCAGGCCTGAAGACCAAGGTCTCAGGGCCAGGCTCTACCTGGCTGAGGAGAGACATGGGGAAGACCAGAAGTCCAAGCCTCTGGCTCCTATCCTTGGGGGCCTCAAAATTTTTCCCTACCTTTCTGCAGCTGGGCCTTTGATTCCCAAGGCTCCCAGCCAGAGCTGTTCCAATAGCAGGGGCTCCTGCCCAGCTATGGGTAGATCTTGTATCCTTTCCCTCCACTCCTGAAATGTTGTTGTCAGGGCCTGAAGCCCAGTTCGTGGGACAGCCTACCTCTGAGCTGCCTCCTTGGTTTGGAGACCTGTCCCAGAGGAGCCAATTTGATTCTGGAGCTGAGCTCTCCCTGGCTGAGCTTTGCTGTGTTTGGCTAGTGGCGGCTCTGGGAACTAGAGGGCTGCCATGGCAGGAAGAGTCCTGGGGTACATGAGAGGAGAATGAGCCTGCGGGGAAGTGTGGGAAGCCAAGGAGATGGCAGTAGGTACATACAGAACAGTACAGAAATCAGGTACAGTAAGCCCAGTGGCAGAGAGACAGAACAAAGGGGTCACAGGCGGTACCAGGCACCGGAAGTTCTGACTTCCTGGACTTTGTGTCCCTGGTTTCTCGGCAACATCTGACAGAGCTGGAGCTTCTCTTTGCCTTGTGGAGCATCATCTGAGCCCTCAGCCATAGCCTTCTTGCTTGAAGGCCTAGGCTTTGAACGGACAACAGTCAGTCTGGAGGGACAGCCTCGGAGCTTGCTGTCTCGCTTCCCCCTGTCCCGGAACTCTCTCCCACACACAAGCAATTTAGACTGTGCCTCTCCGTCTGCTTTTCCCTCTGGAGATTTAATCCAAAGATGGGGGAAGCCCTGCCATCCTAACTTTGAGATCTGTGCAACCGTCTCCTTGGGAAAGGCTCTTCCCCAGCACCAACCCCCAGCCCCAATTATAAGAGGCACTATACCTGTGCCTTATGTTCTCCTGGAGAGTTCAGGCTTATTTCATGCTCCTATCCCCGGCCTCTCAGCTCTGAAAGGCTCACAAAGCCACAGTTTCAAACTTCAGTTTGGTTTAGAGTTAGAGGCCTTCAGCAAGTACAAATTCCTTGAGCACTGGTCTCCTTATTTATAAAAAGAAGAAAAAATGGGGGTAAACAATATTTCTGCTTCATAGGGATAGCTGGAGGGCCATGAAAGGCACTCAGGGTAGCAGCTGGCACAAAGGCAGCTCTGAGTAGACACTCTCTGTTGTCATGATTGATCCTCATCCCAACCTAAGAAGCAGACAGGATGACGATCATCTTGCCTCATTTACAGATAGGAAGCTGATACCCAGAGAGGTAGAGGCAGAGTGGCAGCTGCAGGCCTCCTCACTCTTTTCGTCTGCTTTTTGTCTAGGCCCCTGACTGTACTGACCCTGGTCTTGGCAAGCAGCTGAGTCACCTCTCTGGGTCTTGGCTCCTTGGCCTCTGTAGTATCTCCTTGGGGATAAACCATGCTGTTAGTTCCTTGGGAGAAATAGTGGAGCAGAGTTTAGGACAGGGAACATGAGAGGCCCAGAGAGGGAGGGAGACGGAGCTTCCGGTGTTCTGCTCCCCGTCTCCTGGTCCTTTCCACACCAAATTCTCTGGATTTTGGACGCAAGTGTTCAGAAACCTCTCAGACTTTAATCTGACTCCTCTACTAATTCTGCTGATCTGAATACAGATGTAAAGAAGCATAGTGGGGAAGGATTAGTCACACATGCTTTGAAATCAGGCAGACCTGAGTCCCACTACTGGTTCCTCTGCCTGTTCTCAGTCCTGGTCTGGCTGAGTAACCTTTGGCAAATCATCTGACCTCTTCGAGACTCAGTTTTCCTGTTTGAAGAATAATATACTATTTCCTGGGCCTGAGATTCTGGAGAGTGGGTATTCCTTCATTCTATCTATCCTTGATCCAATCATTCATTCATTAACCAGTGAACATTTATTGAGGATCTACAATGGGCTAGGTCCTGCGCCGAGTGTTGGGAAAATAACTGCCACAATTGTTCCTGTTTATCTGGGGATTATCATGTGCCAGCCATTTGTGCTTAGTGCTTTACAGGAATCATCTTACCTCATAGTGATTCTGTCCTTAAGATCCAGGCATAAATGAAGGAGAAAATTAAGATCCCAAAGGATGTCAGGATAATACAGGTTGAATCAGAGGAGGTGAAATAAAACATGAAAAAAAGTCAAATTATCCATCTAAGTTCATGAAACCTATTGAAGAACTGGGTTAAAAAACCCTAAGTTATTGCAGGCTGATCAGGCCTACAATCTCCCAAGTAAGTGATGGCTGAAGGTGTAAATAAAAAATGAGACAATGGAATATGATTTTAGGGCTTCAAGGAGGGACTAATTCCTTTCCAGCTTCTATTTTCTCTGAATTAGCCAAAGACTTTTCTGGGTAGCCGTTTTTATTAGGTTTTCAAATAAGGGAGGGGGAATACTGAAGAAAATGCAGGAATCTGAGCAGGAATCTGGGCAGGACTCGGGGAATCCTTTCAAGGACTCCTCCAAGTACTATTATGTTAATTTATGAGAGTTATGTTGTCTCCAGGAAGGCTTTCACAGCACGGCTGCAAGCCATAGTTTCCTTAAAGTTAATGGAAGTAGGAGCCAGATGTCCTCACCTGTGGCGACCTTGTCCTTGAGGTGTCACAGCATCACAGGCCAATACAGGCTTCAGCAGTGACCAGCGACTCATAGAGGTTCACTTACTGTGAATCAACTGCATCTGCAGACAAGGTGCCTAAGACTCGGACTACTCCTAAGTAAATATGAAAAGTCAATTGGTTAATATTAAATCCAGCTCAGAGCCGCTTTGTAGTGGTCTCCAACAAAACCAACTGGATGCAAAAAAATGTGATCTCACAACTTCCAATTGGATGGGGCTGGAGGTACAGCTCAGTGGGGTAAGTGCTTGCCGCTAAGCACTAAGGCCCTGAGTTCGATCCCCGTCCCGAAAAAAAAAAAACAACAACTTCCAATTGGAAAGAAACAGTGTTGGAGGTGGCTGTGAACTCAGCGGAGTTAACTGAATATACTCTGGCTGCCTAAATGCTAGTACAAGCATGGGCTTCGGGGCTAGCAGTGTAGTTCAGCAGCAGAGTGCTTGCCTAGCATGTGTGAGGCAGTGGGTTTGGTCCCGAGCACTGCAGGCAAAATGAAACAAAGCAAAAATTGTGGGCTTCATTAATAGACACGTGGTGCAGAGACCCAAGGAGACAACGATTCTGCTCTGTTCAGTGATTTTCTAACTTCTTTACCTATGACATAGCGGGAAGAATAGAGGACGTGTGATAGGGTGATAACAAGCTTTCTAGAAAGGTCTTGTGAGATACAGCTGGGGAAACTAGAGGAAGAGGAGAAAGAAAAGAGGGGGGAGGAGGAAGAAAGCAGCAGCAGCTTAGAGGAAACATGATCATGGCGTTTAGGAACTGAAAGACTACCGTGGGTGAAGGAGACATGATCAATTTGTAAGGAGATCATGCTCTTATTCTTACACTTACACTCTTCTTTCATTCAGTCCTGTAAACATCCTACGAGACAGCTGCTGTGATCCCCATTACACAGATGAGCTACTAATCCTGTATTTTTCCTTATGCACATTTCCAATGAATTTAAAGGGGAATTTTTTAAGTCTGAAGATGGAAAAGGCAAAATGTCAAGTTCTTATTGTCAAAAAGAGCTTGGATAATTACTCGGGAATCTAGAGAAGGGATTGAGCATGGTTTAGGGGGAGAGAAAGGGACAGTACAGTAGACGGATGCTGACTAGATAAACAGCAGAGTCCCTGGCGATCATGCACACTGAACATAGGTCAGAGCCTGGGATCAAATTCCATCCATACCCACATAACCTTGGGCAAAGTCACCATATCTTTCTTTTCTCAAGTTTCCTCATATGTCAAGTAGGGATAATAATAGTTCTTATGTGAGATGGTTGTTATGTGCATGTTGGGAGAGTTATATATAATGCATATACAAATCTTTTGAATAATGTCTGGTTTTTAATAAGCACTCAATAAACCTTAACTACTACTACTAGTAGTACTCTAAGTGTCTGTGGTGCTGGAGATTGAACCCAGGGCCTTGCTAGCCCTTTACCCCCAAAGCCTCATGTGTCCATAGGTAGGGCTTCTGAGAGGGATGTGATGGGGAGATTAGGTGTGTGATGCTGGGGTTAAGGGTGTGTGATTACTAAATTAGTCCACTGATTGGTTTGGCATAGTTCTGGGTGTGAATAAAGGGAAGGCCCATCCTGAATGTGGGTGGCACCACCCGAAGGGCAGTTAGTCTGAAAGAGAGAAAAGGGAGAAGCAGGGTGGTGCTGCTGCTTCTTCACGACTTTGCTGCTTTGGTGCCTTCTGCCTGCCATGAACTATTTCTCCTCTGTCATGCCCCTCTGCCATGTCCTCCTATCTTGGAGCCAGCCAACTATGAACTGAAACCTGTGTAAACCGTGGGCTATGACAAAGCTTTCCTCTTTTAACTTTGGGTGTTGAGTATTTTGTCTCAGCAACAAAAAAGTAACTTTGATAGGGCTCACAGATGATAGGAAAGCACTCTACCACAGAGCTACACCCTAAGCCCACACCGCAATTGCTGATAACGGGAGAGTAAAGGCCTACAAACATGAAATGCGAAATAATAATATAAGTAAGGAATGAGACAAAAACAACAGGAAAATAAAGACGGTAACAGAATGGTCACGTGAGGAGGGAATAGAGACTTGTAGGAAAGCTTCATGAAGGGTAAGAGACTTGAATGGTTCTGAAGGTGGAAAGAAATTTGGATGGAGTTGAAGGTAGATATTTTCAATAGAGGGACCATATAGGCAGATGCATAAACAGTGAGTTTACGATGTGGGGAGGGCACATCTGCGCACCCCTAGTCACACCACACTGGTGACTGGTCCCACTGACTGAGCGGGACGGCTCCAGCTGAGAGCTGCCAAGTCCCTCAGGTAGGGTTACCTGATGCTTTCCGCTTACCTCCTGAGAGATGCTGACTTGGAGAAGAGAGAAACTGAGTAGTCAGAGCCTCAGAGAGCAAACATTTCGTAGGAGAGACAGTGAGAAAAGAGAGTTATAGTAAAAATTGTTTCCCTGGATCTCCATGATATACATAATATATTTGGATATTCTGGTTATACTCATAGACTGTGTTAATTACTTTTCTCATTGCTGAGACAAAATACTCAGCACCCAAAGTAGAAAGAAGAAACATTTATTTCAGATCACAGTTTGTAGAGGTTTCAGTCCATAGTCAGCTGGCTCCAAGACAGAGTGGCATGTCAGAGAGGCAGTGCAGAGGAGCACTTGTCTATGGCAAGCAAGCAGAAGACAGCAAAGCGGCAAGCAGCAAAGTGGCAAAGTGGCCTTTTGCTGTCCCTCTGCATTCCATCCAGGCTACTCACCTTCTGAGTGGTGCCACCCACACCCAGGGTGGGGCACCCTTAATCCCAGCATCACATCCTTAATCCCAGACCTTCCTAATCCAGCCTCCTTTGAAACTCTTCCCCTATGACCACATGAGGCTTTGGAGGGACATCTAGATACAAGCCATAACATTAAAAAGGATCCTTCAAAATTCTTTAAAAATTGTATATTCTCTTCTTTTGACAAGTTCAACATGACCATTTTTTCCTTCCAATATAAGAAGAGTTTCTTTGATTTGAGTTCACATAAGTAGTTGGCTTGGATGTATGACCCATGTTTTAAGAAAAATGTTTATCTTTAAATAGTGCAATCACATTCAGCCTGGGAGACAGATGCACGCAGTATGAAGGTAGAAGTAACAAAGACCAGGTGTAGGAATAGCAAATGCACGCTTCCCTCTCAAAAACACATAATAAAATCCACCATCTTAAACCTTTGAAAGTGTACAGTTCACATTGCTGACTGTATTCACATTGTTGGACAACAGATTTCTAGAACTTTCTCTTCTTACAAAACTGAATGTGTGTTCCCTTAAACAATCACTCTCCATTTTCCTTCACTTCCCAGCCCCTGGCAATCACCCATTTTCTGTCTCTATGAGTTTGACTACTGTAGTTACCTCCTATAATTGAAGCATACAGCGTTTCTTTCTTTCTTTCTTTCTTTTTTTAGTATTTCTTTCTTTTTCTTTTTATTGTTTCCCTAAGAAATCAGTTAAATAGGTACATAATATGACTTCACTGTATTTGTTGACTAAACAGTACTGTCTTTACAAGATGACAGTCTAATTGTACACAATGCAAATAAATAATTTCCATTGTAAGTGCTACCCAGCTGGGCCCCATGGCATGGGCACATAGTCCCAGATACTCAAAAGGCTGAGGCAGAAAGACCACTCAAACCCAGCCTGGCAAAATAATGAGATTCTGTTAAAGAGTCAGATGTAATGGTATATGCCTGCTATTCCAGCTACTCAGGTGGCTGAGCCAGGAAGACTGTAAATTCAGGGTTAGCTTTGGGCATCTAGTGAGAACTTGTCTCAAGATAAAAAGGGCTAAGGATGTAGCTCACTGTTGAGAGGCTGCCTAGCATGTTTCAGGACCTGGGTTCCATCTCCTGCAGCCACTCCCTGCCCGTGTTGAGTGGGGTTAGTGTGTAGCTTGGGGTAGAGCACTTGCCTGCCATACAGAGACCCTGGGTTCCATCTCCAGTACTGCAAACAACAAGAACAAAAACCCTACAACCAACAAAATGGTACATCGTTTAAGGAAATAAACATGTACATGCATATGAATTTTAGAAAGACCTGGAAGAAAATTCAATTTTAAAGAAGCTGGAAAGGATGGATTCAAAGTGGTGGTAAAAAGCACCTGTTATCTGTAATGTGCCAATTTTTAGAAAAGAGACTGTAATCACATAACACCTACTAATTTAAAATTAATACCTAATTCTGTAATCACAGCACTCTAGGAATCTGAGGCAAGAAGATGATTAAATTCAAGCCTAGCCTGGGCAACTTAGCAAGACGCTGTCTCAAAATTTAAAAAGGGCTGGGGATTGAGCTTAGTGTGAAAGCCCTGGATTCAAGCTCCAATACAGAAAATTTTAAAAATTAAATTAAAAAGCAAGATGGGAGTGGTGGCGCACACCTGTAATCCCAGCACTCAGGAGGCTGAGGCAAGAGGATCATTGCGAGTTTGAGGCTAGCCTGGGCTACAAAGTGAGCTCAAGGCCATCCTGAGCTGCATAGCAAGACCCTGTCTCAAAAAGACAAAAAAAATTAAAAAGCAAAAGGGAAGTAAAAGGGACTAAGATGTGACATATATATGTACAGATGTGACGTGTATGTGCACAGATGTGATGTGTATGTGCACAGATGTCACGTGTATGTGTACAGATATGACATGTATGTGTACAGATGTGATGTGTATGTGCACAGATGTGATGTGTATGTGTACACATGTGACATGTAGGTGTACAGATGTGATGTGTAGGTGCACAGACTGATGTGTATGTGTACAGATGTGATATGTATATGTATAGATGTGACATGTAGGTGTACAGATGTGATGTGTATGTGCACAGATGTGACATGTATGTGCACAGATGTGGCATGTAGGTGTACAGGTGTGACATGTATGTGCACAGATGTGACATGTAGGTGTACAGGTGTGACATGTATGTGCACAGATGTCACATGTATGTGTACAGATGTGACATGTATATGTACAGATGTGACATGTATGTGCACAGATGTGACATGTATGTGTACAGGTGTGACATGTATGTGCACAGATGTCACATGTGTGTGTACAGGTGTGACATGTATGTGTACAGATGTGACGTGTATGCGCACAGATGTGACATGTATATGTACAGATGTGACATGTACATGTACGGATGTGACGTGTACATGTACCAACTCCCCACGATGAGTGTATTCAATATGTATTGCAAATGTACCAACATAATGTTTAAAAAAGGGAAGAGTAATTAAGAACTTTAGCTAGGTTCTCTATTTTTTCTCTGTACCCTTCTCTTTCATTCTTTTAAACTATAAACTTTCTTCTCTCTTCTAAAGTATGTCACAAAACACTGGCATTCCTCTGAGTAGAATCAGCCCCTTCTGCATAGAGAAAATAGATTGTCCGCAAGGAAATATCAGTCTTCTCTTGAAAGCTTTTCTCTTGTCACCAGCATTTTAACCCATCATCATGTGTGTGTTACTGACTTATTTGCATGTGCTGCTATATTTGGGTGTGCCCTGAAATGTCATGTGTTGGAAGTTTGGTCCCCAGGGTGACATTGTTATTGGGAGATGACATGGAATATTTTAAGAGATGGACGTTAGGAGCTGGGGATATAGCTCAGTGGAATAAGCACCTGCCTAGCAAGCGCAGGGTCCTGAGTTCAATCCCCAGTACCGCAAAAAAAAAAAAAAAAGAGATGGACGTTAGTGGAAGGTCCGTGGGTCAAGTGAGGGTGCCACTGTTACAAAGAGATTAAGGTAGTTCTCATGAGAGTGTTGATAAAAAGCTTGAGCCTGGCCTCACATCCTTCTCTGACTTCCTTTTGGCAACATGCTCGCCGTGTGCTGCGCTGTGATGCAATCAAGTGCACCCTCACTGAAAGAGTCAGTTCCAGTGCCACGCCCTTCAGTCCCCAAATGGTGAGATAAATAAACCTCTTTGCTTTGCAGAGTCAGACTGCCTCAGGTATTTCATCACAGCAATGAAAAGCTAAGATGGTAGTTTTTGTGTCACATTTGCTTCTTAAATTTAACCAGAATATTTCTCTTATTCCTGTTTTAATATGTGATAAAATTCATCCTAATTTATGCACAGAAGCAGTGCACCTTGGGTTCTAACATACAAATATAAGGTACTGTGTGCACAATGTCTTCATTTAGACTTGTAAAAGCTTTCAAATGGAAGTTTAATGAGGGATATCTTTATATTCTGTATAAAAACAACAAGTCAGGTGTGGTGGTGCATGCTGTAATCTCTTGCTATTAGCTTCTTCAATAAATGATGATAGAACAACTGATATCTATCTATCTATATCTATCTCTATATAATGTCAATCTCACAATAAAATGCCAATCTCATATATAGTAGTCAATTGAAAATGTATTAAATGGTAGTATGGTAGTGCATGCTATAATCTTTCCACTTGGCTGAAGCAGGAGGATCACTGTGAGTTTGAGGCCAGCCTGAGCTACACAGTGAGTTCAAGGCCAGCCTGGAACCTGGTGAGACCCTGTCTTAAAAAAATGTATTAAGGACTTAAACATCATACCAGAAACTTTCAGACTACTAGAGGAAAAAGTAGGGGGAAAGCTCCCTGACATCAGTCTGGGCAAAATTTTTTCTAGATATGGCCCTAAAAGCATAGGGACTGAAGGTGAAAACAGACACATAGGGTTACATCAAACTAAAAAAGCTTCTGCACAACAAATGAAATAGTCAACAGAGTGAAGAGGCCATCTGTGAGATGGGAGAAAATATTTGTAAATCATACATCTGATAGGTGATTAATATACTAAATACATTAAGAACCGAAACAATAACAAGAAAATAACTAATGTGACTTAGTGGTCAAAGAGCCAGGTATGGTGGTACATGGTTATAATCCTAACCCTCTGGGAGACTGAAGCAGGAGGACTGCAAGTTTTAACCTAGCCTGGAAAATTTAGCAATTCCCCGTTTCAAAATAAAAAATAAGAAAAGGAGGCTAGAGATGTATATCAGTGTGAAGGCCCTGGGTCCAATCCTCAGTACTACCACCACGACCACACAAAGAAGGCAAAGATGGATGGGGATGTAACACAGCCGCAGAGTGCCTGCTAGCATATGTGAACCCTGTATTCAATCCCCAATAGCACAAAACAAAACAGAAACAAACATAAAATGGAAAAAACATCTTCAAAAATAGACATTTCTCTAGAGAAGACATACAAATGGCCAAAAGGTATATAAAAACTCTCATCATTGCCAGGTGTGGTGGAGCACACCCTGTAATCCCAGCACGTGGGAGGCTGAGGCAGGAGGATTGTTGCAAGTTTGAGATCAGCCTGGGCTACAAAGTGAGCTCACAGCCAGCCTGAACTGCATAGTGAGACCCTGTCTCAAAAAGACAAAATAACGACAACAAAATTTTCATCATTAATCATAAAGGAAATGCAAATTAAAACCACAGTGAACACTAGTACTGTTAGAACAGCTATTACAAGTGTTGATGGGGATAGAAAAAAGAGTCACTTGCATTCTGTAGGTAACAACGTAAGTCAGGATAGCCATTGTGGAAAGCTATGTGGAAGTTTCTCAAAAACGTAAAGAGAACTGTCATACTGTAATGGGCGGGGCCTTTTAGCACAACATTTTAAGATAGACAAGCCTCAAAATGTGTCTTGAGAAACATCGTGGAGGGGTTGTAAAGGGTTAACTTTGCAGTTCTGACTTTGTCCTGGAATTGTTAAAGTATATATATCATTATGGCCAGAGCCTGACCTGGTCACATGGTGCAAGGTAAACAACTATGGCCAGGCCTAGACATTCCAATCTACTACCATGGAAACCAAAAATGTATATAAGGTGAGAACAAAGGCAGTTAAGTGCCACATTCTCTGGTCGGGAATGGGGGGCAATGACCGGTCCAAACTGATCCTAAATTAAAATTAATTAAAACTCTATTTGTTCTGAATGAGTTTTTGGATCCCCTAGAGTTTGACCTGATTTCTGATTTTTGCTGCAACAGTATAATATAGCTCTCTCTCTACTGGGTGTGTATCTATGGGAGATAAAGTCAGTATGTTGAAGAGACAGTTGCCTTCCAATGTTTGGTGCAGCATTTCATAATAGCCAAGGCCTAAAATTAATCTAAAGAAAATATGGGCTATATATACACTGAAATACTCTTCAGCCTGAAAAGAGGAAATTTTGTCATTTGTGACAACATGGATGAACTGGGAGGATGTTATGCTAAGTGAGATAAGCTAGGTACAAAAGAGACAATTTTTTGTACCATTTCACCTATATGTGAAATCTAAAAAAGTTGAACTTAACAGAAGTTGGGAGTGGAATGGTGGTTAACCAGGAGATTGAAGGGTTTTGGGGAGATCTTAGGATACAAAATTTCAGTTAGGCGACTAGAATTAATAACTGTAGACTGTACGCTTGAAAATCAGTAAGGAGATTTGAAGTGTTGCATCACAAAAAAGTGATACACATGTTATTTGAATTTAGCTATTGCACAATGTATAGACCTTTCTTTCTCTCTCTCTTTCTTTCTTTCTTTCTCTCTCTCTCTTTCTTTCTTTCTTTCGACAGGGTTTTTCTGTGTAGTTCAGGCTGGCCTTGAACTCCCTATGTATCCCAGCCTGGCCTCAAACTTACAGCAATCCTCGTACCTCAGCCTCCCGAATGTGGGGATTACAGGTGTGTGCTACCACCCCGGCTTCTACATTGTGTACACATTTCAAACCATCGTGATACATACATATATATATATATATATATATATATATAATCAATTTGTCAATTAAGAAGATGTATTTACAAAAATACATTTACCTTTTTTTAAAAAAAGCACATGTGAAGTCATTTCTATGGCTAGTTCTCATCCTTTAGATCTCATCCTACACGTCACCTCTCACAGGCTTTACCTAGCCACACAGCCCAAAGAAGTTCTTTGCCTTATTCTCTACATTAGCTGTTTGCTTCATAACACTTAGCAGAGTTTTTATTTTTTCACTGGTTGACTAGACTTTCCTGTTTCCTCAACCAGTCTGAGCTCCATGAAGCCAATATCTACATCGTCTTGGGTCTAGCACATAGAGGACTTAGATGAATCTTTATTAAGTGAACTGGAAGGAATTAAAACTTTCTGGCCTCTGCTCCCAGTCAACCTGTGGGATATTCACACTTTCTCTCTTCTGTTTTTCCTGGGATACAAAGAAGAGTTCTCTAGCCAAGGCTGTTCTCCTCAGGAAAGGCCACTTCCTTGGGAAACTCCTTGCATCCTTGATTCTTTATACAGTATCCTCAACTTTATTAAATCCTTTCCCAAAAATATTCAAAGAAGTTTCCACTAATCAATCAAGTAACCAACCACAAACCCTTCTCTCAAACTTTATAGATCAGCATGTGATTGCTTTTTTCCCCTCAACTCTCAAGGCTCTGCTGTCTTAAGCTTTTATCTCAAAGTCCTTCTTAGGCTCTTTTTAAATATTGGAATTCACCAAAGTCCTGTTCCCTTCAAGTTTCCGTATAAAATGGGTACTTCTGCTGGAGGTCTGGAAAGGACTGACTCTAGCAAAGAGTTGCTGCGAAGTTAGCCTAGGGAGGCAGAAGATAAAAACTGGGACACGAGAAACCGAGGTCTGGGGTGGCGTCGGCACAAGTCTAGAGCCACTATATCGCCTTTTTTTTTTTTTTTTTTTCCGGGACCGGGGATCGAACTCAGGGCCGTAGGGCTTAGCGGCAAGCACTTAGCCCACTGAGCTGTACCTCCAGCCCTAGAGCCACTATATCGCACAGCTTCGAAAAGACAGCCGGGAGGAAAGCAACCCGGCGGTGCTCCCCGCACGCGCAGAGAGCAAGCGCGAGCGCATGCGTACAGGGGCGTCTATGCGCCTGCGCCGGGGGTGTCCGACGCCCTTTAGTAAAAGGACTACGCAGTGAAGCGGTAGTGGCCGCGGGGATTCCGGAAGCTTACCCTTCACCCGGAAATGGTTGTTGAGGAACATGGCGTTACTGGTGCGAGTCCTTGTGAGTCCAGGGGTAATTTCCTATGGTAGCCTGCCGGGTCTCCGGGTTGGAGTCGGAGAGGGCGGGGTGGGAGAAGCTGGAAGAAGATGCAAAAGCGCCACCTGTGAGATCGCTTGGCTGCGTGGCCGCCTTCCCGCAGGGAAACTAAGGCAGCTTTCCTCTTCTCCCTGCTCGTGGTTTGGACTGGCGTCTCCCTCTTTCTAGGAAAGAGGAACACTGGACCTTTATTTGATGAGGTTTGCTATTCATCCATCTCCGTCTGTAACCCCTTACTCTCAGAAGAAGGAGACGCTGATGGAGTTGCGGGACAGGTGGATTATAGTCCCTGTCTGTCACTGTTGCATGATGTGACCTTGGACAAGACATTTTGAGACTTCCTTGTCCCTGTGTGAAAAACGAGGACATTTATCTCTTTGCAGTCCCTTTGGCTTCTGAGCCTGAGTTTGTTTTAGAGACCGTAGTCAATTCTTTATGATTAAGTGGAATGTAGACTACAGTATTAGATTGAAAGAAAGGTGTACAAGAATCAGGGTTATATAGGTGGTTTTGATTTTGCTTAGCACAATGTCGTGCACATTCTAAGTATTTAATCAATATTTGTTGAATGAATGAATGGACGAAGAAAGACCGCTAGACTCTTAACACCCATATATAAAAGCTATAATACATACTGAATTTTGGGTCCAATGCTCGTGAAATATAGGTGGTTTTGATTTTGCTTAGCACAATGTCCTGCACATTCTAAGTATTTAATCAGTATTTGTTGAATGAATGAATGGACGAAGAAAGACTGCTAGACTCTTAGCACCCATATATAAAAGCTATAATACATACTGAATTTTGGGTCCAATCCTCGTGAAATTCACTTTGTAGCATAATTTGATCTCTAGGAATTAAAGGAGAAAGAAAGTGGCAGTAGAGAAAAAAGGTTAGGTGGACACAGATCTTAGTTTCTAATCACGGAGGAACTGCACAGTTTAAAATTTTGCAAGTCTTTAACAAACTAGTTCAAGAACATTGTTTTTCATAGTAGATACTGTATATTCCTGCCAGGCTGGCTTTTAAGTTGTTTTACCACTTGTGATTTTAGCCTCTTTATATATGATTTAGAAACATCTCAGTTTTACTTGTATTCCTTGCCAGTGCAGCTAAGTGTAGTGTGCTGCTCAGTTTTTTTGAGCAGTTTCTATAACCTACAACAAAATTCACTTGGTGAAGTATCTGTTGGCACCAAGTCAGAAACTAATTGAGCTTTTTTTGTTTTTTACTAATTGAGATTTGAGGGCATTTGGGGAAATGGCAACTAGTGTGTTCTATATTTGTTTGTTTTCTCCCACGTTGGAGATGGAACCCAAGACCTCATGCATGGTGGTAAGCCAGTGCTGTCCCACTGAGCTATATATACCTCATGCCCTAAATTACTTAGCTCTTCAGCTGTGCGTGTGTGTGTGTGTGTGTGTGTGTGTGTAAAGTTTACTGGGCTAGAGACTGGAACACCGTGGTTTGTCTTGGAAGTTAATAGCTGCTCCAGCTGTCTTGTTCCTGTCTCTGAGCATGTGGACTATTGCAGATTAATTTCTTCTTACATGGTAACATTCATAAAAACCATGTCTTCTTCTGCCCTCTATAACTGGGTCTTTTTTCTATTCATTTCTGTTTACCTTTTTGGAGATGTAATGGAGATTTAAATAAGGAAAGTCCTTTTCACTATATTCTGCTTCACTGAGGTCTTCTTAGCATATGTTAAAATATAGTGATAAAGCAATGGAAATGCCTTAAGGACTCCTTGACGGTGGCAGTAAGCCAGAATGGAGCAGGTGTTTATTGACCACCACTCTGAAAAGGAATTTAGACTAGGTACTGTGATATGTGTAAAGATGTGTGTAAAGATTTCTTTCCTTTTTAATTCAGCAACTGTTGAGTGTTTGCTGCATTCTAGGAACTATTCAAGGTGTTGTATGAAAAACAAATGTTGCTCAAGTTTATAATCTAATAGAAGAGATTAAAAAAATGCAAACCCTTGGAAAGCTATGATAGAAGTCTGTAACAGGTACAGATAAATGTATGAGAGCAGAACAGAAAGACACATGAAGACAAAGGAAGAAATCTCTAAGTGAGAATATTAGAGAATGAGGAAAGGACATAGAAGAGAAGAATTAGATTATTCTAATAATGCTAAAAACAAAGGTGTAAGTAAATCTGACCAGAGTTGGGGCTGCTTGTGGGGAAATGGCATAAGACTCCTTAGGTGGCATGGTTAGGAGTTTGAGGTTTATCTTGGAGGCAGAGGGAGAGCCTTTGAAATATTTTAAGCAAGGGTAGATTTATTTTTAGAAGCTTTTTTGGTCCATGTACTGTTTTTCCTTAATTTAATTTTTTCCTTTAAATTGAGGAATAACTGACATACAATAAATTGTAACTTTAACTATACAATCAGATAAGTCTTATACACCTGACAAGCTGTCACTGCACTACAAGCAATGAACATATACAAATTTCTCTGTGCCTCTTTGTAATTATTTTTTCATGTTGTTTTCACAACCACGACTGATCAAAGGAAGACTTGTGTTTCTTTTTTCATTTCTTAATTAAAAATTTAAAAGAACATTTTAAAAGTAAAGGCAATGTAGTACATACTTGTATTCCCACTACTAGATTTTTTTTTTCCCACAGATCTCTGTTACTTTTCTTATTTCTGGGACAAAATAACCTGGCACCCAAAGTTAGAGGAGGAAAGGTTTATTTAGTGCACAGTTTGTAGAGGTTTCATGAGTGTGATGATTGGGTGTTCATGCCATTTGCATGAGGTGTGCCTCCTTCAAACCGTGTTATGACGTAGGCACATTACCTGTCTGATGTGAAAGAAAAAAAAAAAGCCAGAGATAAAGCTCAGGGGCATAAGTGCCTGGCTGGCGAGAGTAAGGTCCTGAGTTCAAGTCCCAGTACCAAAAAAATAAAAATACAGTAATTTAGAAAAATTGAAGGTAAAAGAATGTACAAAAGTAAATAAAAAGAAATAACTAAATCCATAACGATAACATCAGATGAGGTTGAATCTCATGTAGAGGTTTCAGTCTGTAATTGGCTGGCTCAAAGGCAGGGTGGCTTGGCAGAGGAGAAACAGCCATGGCAGACAGAAGGTAGCCAAGCAAGCAAGGGCAGACCACAGCACTTTCCATCCCTTATTCTTATCCAGGATACTTAGGGTGGGTAGCACTTGCACCCTTAATCCTAGTGCCCTTGATCCTAGCTTTGCACCATGAATCAGTCCTAGAGTCACATTCTCTAGATCCAGCCACCTCTGAAAAAAGTGCCATCTATGTGACTGCCTGAGACTTTGGCAGGACATGTAGACACAAGCCATACACTCTTCATAGCATTTATGAGTGGGTCAAGCAGAGGGGACTAAGATTAGAGTTCTCAAGGTCAGAAGCTACTTAGGGACTCGTAGAGGAAGTGATGAAGACCTAGATTAAGGTAAGGGTGATTAAAGCAGAGAGGACGTTTAAGCTGATCACATAATGCTAAGGCTCTGAGGAGCCAACTTTTCCTCAGAGAAGATAGTTCCTTCTAGTGGATATTGCTATTTAGAAATGAAATCTCGGAGCTAACAGGTGCTTATTGCTACTGAGGTGTCATTGTTCCCAGTCCCTACTAAGTCATGGGTAGGAAACGTGTATTTGTGTATGTACACATGACTAAACACGTATCTCTTTCTATGTCTGTATATATTAAACCAATTACACCAATTACTCTAATCCAATCCACTATCATAAGGTTTATTTTTTCCTTCTCCCTTGCCTTACTTGTTAACTCCTTTCTCTGATAGAAACTGGATATCTCATCCTTAATATATTTAAGCTCAGATTAGACACCTTAAACAGAGTAATAGAAGGAAGTGTATTCAGTAATTAAAAATTTTTGTCTTAGCTGGGCGGGGTGGTGCACCCCTGTAATCCCAGCACTTGGGAGCCTGAGGCAGGAGTATCATTGCAGTTCAAGATCAGCCTGGGCTACAAAGTGAGCTCAAGGCCAGCCTGAACTGCATAGTGAGACCCTGTCTCAAAAAGACAAAAAAATTAAAAATAAATAAATAAATAAAAATTTTTGTCTTTTGGTGCTAGGGATCAAGGGCCTTGTATATGCCAAGCTTGTGCTTTACCGCTGAGTTATACCTGCAAGCTAAATACTTTTTGAAAGAATAGTTGAATATTTTCTGCTTCTTCTTTTGGAAGTATCCTTTTGGAGTGACATTCAGAGGCCACCATGGGACAGAGGACAAACTTCTGGGTCTCAATCTGTTATCTATTTATTTATTTATTATTATTATTTTTTTTGAGGCAGGATTTCACTATGCAGTTTAGGCTGGTCTTGAACACACTATATATCCTTGGCTGGTCTTAAACTCTCAGTGATCCTGCTGCTTCAGGTCTCAAGTGCAGGGATTACAGATGTATACCACCACACCTGGCTCTCTCAACCTGTTATTAAGAGAGTTGATGACCCCTAAAATTTAGAGGTAGATAACCTATCTTATCCCCCTTCAAGACTGAGAACCAAAGATAAAAGGTTTACTGGGACATTTGCCTACCAGTGATGCACACTGGTCTCTGGTCATTGCCCTCAACCAGTGGTGGGGAGCCTGTGGCATGTGTGCCACAGTGGGCAGTTTCTTATCACTGAAAGCTCTAAAAGGTTTGCCATCACTGCCCTAAACCTGTGATCATCTTGGGAGATTGACTTGTACAAAACTGAGGCAGCTCCCAGTAGAAATAATCATTGTACCCTCAAGACTCCGCTCATTCCAGTAAATTCATACAACTAGGTCTCATTCTTTTGTTAATGGGCTAGTCTGATCCTCATCAGAGCTATGCCACCTCTAGCTCCTCAGGCTGAAGTTCCTTTTCTGTTTTCTTTTTTGTTTGTTTGTTTCCTTGCTTTTGTTTTTTGAGACAGGGTCTCATTCTGTAGTTCAGGCGGGGCTGGCCTTCAATTCTCTATGTAGCCTGGACTGGCCTCGAACTTGGGGTCTCGAACCTGTCTTAGCCTCCTGAGTGCTTGCCTTATGGGCAAGAGCCACTATGCCTGGCTGTTTTCTCTTGTTTTCTATCTCTGCCCAGTAAGTCAGTCTATGCCTCTCATTGACACATCCTGAAATACTTTTCTATGATGAGAGTCAAACCAACTCCACAGGAAGAGATGAGGTCTCTGTCCCCTCTTTGAGGGACCTCCTGAAACCTAGCTGGTGACATTGCATGTCATGTTATAACTTGTAGGAGACTTATTACAATAGTATCTGTCTCTGCCTCTGGACTGTGGAATTGAATTAGACACCATGGGATTCAGAATATAGGTACTGCAGGGGAATTATAGAGTAAATTTGGTGACTGTAATTAGTCTTTTTCATATATTCTGTATTTGTGAATTTACCTAGTTGCCGAAATTTATTTGTAGCCCCCAAACCACAGCTCATAGCTCTTTCAGTCATTTGTAGACGTATACAGATGACTGAGAAATTTGTGTCACCAATGTACACATGGCCTGCTGAGGGCAAACAAGGCAACTCGGATTTATTTTTTAAGATTTTATGTTGTAAATAAATATCCTTTTCATGGTCTACTTAGTGCCATATTTTTCATGTTTTTGTGCTTGCTGTGGTCACTTCCTAGTGTGAAATAGACCCCAAAAGTAGTGCTCAAGTTTTGGCTAGTGTTAAGTGCAAGGAGGCAGTGATGTACCAAAAGCATGGTAAGTTAGTTTTGCTCAGGAATCAGTTATAATGTTATTGGCTGTGAGGTCAATGTGAATGACTATTAAAGAAACACATAAAATAAGGTTATGTATTGATTGGTTGACAAAAATGTTGCAACCAGTGGCTTGCAGGAACCTGACACTGGCTTTCCTCCAAGACCAATGGCTCAGTATGCCAGGTTACAAATAACTTTTATTAAAAACTGGGAATTGAACCTAGGACCTTTATACTGAGCTATATCCCTACCTGTTTTTGAGACAGGATCTCTCTAAGTCACTAAATTGGCACTGGCTGGGCTTGAACTTGTGATCCTCTTGCCTCAACCTGCCAGAGTGGTGGGATTACAGGTATGGGCTACTGTGCTAGGTTAAAAGAATCAAAATATTGCTGGGCATGGTGAGTTCAAGGCCACAGAGGACTACAGAGTGAGACCCTGTCAAAGAAAAAAAAAGACAAAAAACAACACATTAAGATGATTTTGCTGCTTTGACAGTTTGCATGGGAAAGAAGAGCTTACGTAATTCAATAAAAATTGTTCATAATGATGTCTTTATATATATTTATCTGTTATCAGAGGCTTTTACAGATGTTCCTTGGAAAATTCCTGTGAGATAGTTTTTATTATTCCCATTTGTCATAAGGGAAAGCAAAGACCCAGATTGTTGAGTAACTATTTCAAGGTCACAGCAATTTAATGGCAGGCTTGGGATTCAGACATCCTTTCTCTGTACCTCAGCAGTTTCAATTAAGGATTTGTACAAGAATTATGGGATTGGAGAAAGAAAGGACAAAGTTGATTGCTCCTTCTAATAAGAACTGATTTAAAATATTGGCCCAAGATCAGGTAGAACCCAAATTACAAAGAAAATTTTTGTTGACATTGGAAATAACATGATGAAATTCTTTAGAAAATTTTCTTTTAAAATTTTTTTCAGAAAATTTCTAAAGTTTGCGTGGTTTCTTCTTATACTATATCCTCTTGCTTCTTCCTCCCCACTTAGGCCCTGACCCTAGTTTTATTTTAACTCTTGTTTACATTTTTAGAAAAGAGCACCTGACATCATTCTGGTAAATCTGTCAGTATTAATAAAACAATACAGCAGTGACTGTCATTTGGAAACCATTCCAGTAGATCAAACCAGCTAAAATAAAATACATTTAGCTCTACATTTGGTTTGAAATATAAGGTGCTGTGAGTAGCCAATTATAAACAGTTGCACAATTTTAGGACATGAAACACCTTAGAAAGCATCTGTAGCTTTAAAATTCTAATGCTTTCCCCTACTTCACCCTGACCCTTCTTTCCTACTCATAAGGAAGTAGAAATCAGATTCCTCTTAATACTAAGCTAGACATATTGCAAGGTATGTTTGTTCATTGTTTGTAATTATAAGGAGTAGGTATTTGTAGAAGAGGTGATGAAACCGCATTTAGGTAGTCACCTAATGTGTGGTTTATGAACACAGGAACCAGGAGTCAACTCGGTGCTGTCTAATTCCAAGTACCTCTTTCTACAATATGTTGCTTTATTTTATTTATAGATATAGTGGCATTGGGGATTAAAAATATGGTCTTGCACTGTCGTTTAAAATTTTAGTCATTTAAAATTTTTTTTATTTTTTATTTTGATCTTGCCAAATTGCTCTCTGGCTGAGCTTCATCCTCCCGAATAGCGGGGCTTATAGGCTTGCTCCACCACAGCTGGCTAATACGCTGTTTTAATTGATTCAGGACTCTACCATTGGGTACACTTCTAGTGTTAGAGCTAGACGGGATCTTGGAGATAATCCCCGAACCCTTTCATCCCATTAATGAGCATGGCTTCTGGAGTTGGGCTTCCTGGGGCCCAATCCTAAACCTGCTGTTTATTAACTGTGTGATTTTTGGAAAGTTGCTTACGCTACGCATAGCTCGGTTTCTTATCTGTGTAAGCAGGGTAATAACACTATACTTATGTCACTGGGTAGTGATTGTAAGGTTTAAATATTGAGGTGAAAGTTCTAACCCTTTACTTATTTGTTTGGTTCCTCTGGCAGCCAGCCCACTCCCTCATCCACCAAGAGGCACCTTGTAGGCATAAACTCTGGTGAGGTTGAGAGGGGCTTATTATGAATAACAAAACACTCCAGTCACTCAGAAATTCCAACGGTTCTTGGAGCTTTGTGCCAGGAACTAGAAAAGAAGACCAAATCCGTACTTTTATATCACAGTGTCACAGGTGCACTGTGCTGCTCTGTACAGATTCCTGACTTTGTTTTTCTTTGTAGGGGAGGCAGACTCGCATCTCTCAGTGGGTTCCAGTATGCAGCCGATGGGTACCATTGTCTCCTACCCAAGTGCCGTGGGGCAGGACTCTGTCTGGCACTTCCCAGGTAAGATTTGTTCTTCTTTGGCTTAGTATGAAAACCTTAATGTTTCTGTGCAAATACATATTTATAGATTAGTCAACCAAATTGTGCGATGGAAAAAACCTCATGAGACCACTGTAGGTCTCTATGGTGCCAGCTCAGGACTGATTCCTACAGTATGGTGTCCAGGGCGTTGCTTCTAAATACCCCAGCAATGGAACTTAGCCTAGGATACCATGTTACAGTCTGATGATTTTTACTGTTAGGGAATTTTTCCAGACATTCATTTCAGAGTTAACTTTTCTCAGTTTTCTTTTCGAAGCTACTTTGTGCTGCTTTTATTTGGGGCGAAAAATGTTTCTTTTTCTTTTTATGAATATAAAATCCAAGAAACAATTATTTGAGGCCTTAGGTTACCTAATGTTGGATGCATGATTCATTATAGTGTGGTTAACCTTGGGTCTCCCTTGTGAGGGGTTTTTATTTTTCCAGATTTTTGTTATGTCTTACACATACTTTAATAGTAAAGGAAATAAAAATGACCTGTGACTTCAAATGTGAAATATCAATATTTTCATCTCTGCTGGTTCTTTTCCAGCTCTATGTATGTATGTATGTATACTAATTTCTTCTCCTTAAGTACCTTAATACATTTCCATTTTATATTTTGGTGCTTTTACACTTTTATTAAAGGAGACATTATTTGTATTGTTTAGATAGCCTTTGTTATAAAAAAATTATCCTCTGCCTTTTTATAGGCTTTTTCTTACCATATTTTTTAAATTAAATTTTATTTTTTTGAGATAGGGCTGTACTGTGCAGTTTAGGCTGGCCTTGAACCCACTATGGAGCCTAGGCCAGCCTTAAACTCACAGTGATCCTCCTGCCTCAGCCTCCTGAGTGCTGAGATTACAGGTATTGTCATGGTTTGGGGGATATTGCAAAGTGAACAATAATATAATACAGGACACATATTTTATGAGATTATTTATAATAGTCACCCAAAGAATCATAAGAGAGTGCAGGAAATCTGTCTGCACACTATAGACCAGCAATCCAGCTGAAGCCCTGGATCCCATGATAGTGTCCTGCATGAGTCCACCTGAATACCTAGAGTCCATAACAATGCGTCCCATGAGTCCCAACCGGCGGCCCAGAGCCCACTACAACATCTCCCGCAGGCCGTTTCATGGATCTACACTGGGAGACCCAAAGGTCAGTGGTGGAATCTGCAAAGTCTGTGCCAGGAGGAGCAGGATCTGTGCTAAAAGGCTGAGGGATCTACACTGGAGCCAGGAAGTGACATGCAAAGTAAGAACCAGAGCTCCCCTGAAAAATAACACCACCATCCTCAGCAACAGTGAGGTCCTGACTCCTCCAGTGTTGAAAACAGCTGGGGTCCCCTCAGAAAGCCCACGCAGCAGTGACCAGCAGTGCACTATCTTCCCCTCTGGAGCCAGGAAGCGATGCTCAGAGTGAGGACCAGACCTCCCCCAAAGTGAACCGAGGCCATTCTCCGTGCCAACGAGGTCCCGAGCTCCTCAGAGGATGAGAACAGCCAAGTTCATCAGGACAGCCAGCACAACGAGCTTCTCCAAAAGAACCAACAGCTCCTTACAGCTTCTACCAGCTCCCAACAGCCTTCTGCAGGTCCCAACAACCTCACTTCCTCTCCAGTTCTGCCTTTTATGCTGCTGGCAACAGTCCCCAGGTGGGCCTCCCACACCCAGCACATGCTTATGCAGTTCAGCTGGGGGTTATAAATTGACCACCAGTTGTCAATCCACTATAGGTATGCACTACCATGCCCAGTTTCTTTCTTTTTTTGTCTTTTTGAGACAGGGTCTCACTCTGCAGTTCAGGCTAGTCTTAAACTCACTTTATAGCCCAGGCTGGCCTCGAGCTCACAATGATCCTCCTGCCTCAGCCTCCCAAGTGCTGGGATTGCAGGGCTGTGCCACCACACCTGGCCCAGCTTCTTATTTTTAATAGAGAGTTTATTACTATAGATACCTCATCTAAGTAGAATCATATACTATTTGACCTCCTGTGACCCAGTTATTTCAGCATCATGTCCTCAAGGTTCAACTATGTTACAGTGTAAGACAGTTTTTTTAAAGACTGTATAATGTTCATATATATATGATATGCAATATATTTATATATATCACATTTTCTCTATCTGTTTGGGTCAGTGGACATTTGGTTGCTTCTGCTTCTTGGCTATTGTGAATAATCCTGCAGTGAACATGAGTATGCAAATGCTAGCTTGAGAAACTGCTTTGAACTCTTGTGGGTAATACCCAGCCCTGGATGGCTGTATTATGTGATAATTCTATTGATAGTCCTTGACTGGAACTGTGGTGTTTGCTTGGGAGTGTTTCCACTATTCCTGTATTTATTAACTGGAGTTCTTTTGAAAGGAGGAGCTGTCACTTCTTTCCCCCTTACTTATTTTCCCAATTATTTATCAATATGAGCTCATAGATGTTTATTTTCCTCCATGAGTTATAATCCGTTTTCAGATTAGCTATTTTCTTCATCAAATAAATTGTCCCAGGTTTAGCTCTTGGGAACTGCTTCAAGTTCCTTTTTACATGTCCCCATCATTTTTAAATACTCCCTTATTTCCTGGCACTGCAAGATGTTTCAGTTTCACGCTGTATTTTCTTTGCTCTTGCCCTAGATTCAATCATTTCTCCAAGGAGCTCTGGTTCCTTTTACTGGAAAATGGTGTTTAGAAATAAAGATGTCTGAACCTGTGTTGTTGAGCTCAGGTTTTTGAAGACTGCTTGGTATAGGGGGAAAACCATAGTTTTAAATATGTTTTACTCCTCGAACTTTCTGTTAGCCTTAGTGGCCTGATTTCTAGAGTGGGAAAGAAACAGGATCTGCTTTACAAGGTTGTTGTGAGATAACATAAATAAAACACAAAGAATATACCAGGGATATAGGGAGTTCTCTGTGAGTTCTAACTGCTGTTTTGTTGCTATTTATGTTCATGCTACTTGGGTGAGTTTTCACCTCACTGTATAAAGTGAAACTTAAAAGAAAAAAAGAGGAAAAAAACCCTAACCATGTTGCAACCTTTCCCTTAATTTTAGTTTCCTCATCTGTGAAGTGAAAATTTTGGGCTAGAAGACCTCTGAGCTCTCTTCCAGCTCAAGTGTTGTTATTCTAAGCTTAATTCTTAAGTTGCCTTTTCTCCAAACTAAACACTTCAATTCATTTTAACCTTTCCTCTAGGACCTTTTATTCATCCCTTTGATCATTCCTGTGGTTCTTTTTTGGACTTTCTCCAAGTTGTCCTACTCTTTGAAAACAGTAGAAAAAATATCTACCTAGTTTTTATTGAAGTACTGACACCATGCCCAGAGTGGTGTTGAGCACTGGGACAGAAAATAAAGAGTATAGGATGGGCTGCGCCCTGGTGGAGCTTACAGTTTCAGGAGACTATACCACACACCCACCATGGTATGTAAGAATTACTCGAGTCTCTGACCTGTCACCCTCTCTTCCTTTCAGAATCTTTAGAAAGCAAAAAATAAAGGTGAAATCTTACATATTGCTGTTCGTAAGAGGCCATCTGCAAGAATTTGTCACTGCAGTTGTCCGGAACAGGTCTTTGCATCTATATTATGTGCTGTAGTTTACATACCTCTCTCACATACATTATTTTATTGGGTTCTCAAAATACATTTATGAGACAGGCAGACTAAAGCTTCAATCCAGGTCTCTCAGTTTTGAGTTTGTTCTTTTTTCATCACACTGTGCTTCCTCACCTGCTTCTGATTTTACCTTCTCTATCCTGCTCTTTCCTTCCTTCCTTTCTTCCTTTTTTGAAAGGGTAGTCCACATTGGCCTTGAGCTCAGTGTGGAGTCTAGGCTAGCCTCAAACTCATGGTGATCCTTCTGCCTTGGCCTTTCAAGTGGTGGGATTACAGGTGTGCAGCCACACCTGGCTATCCTGCCCTTTTCTGTGGAGTATTTTCTAATGACTCCAGGTTACTCTTTTTCATTTCCACATTTCTTTTGTTTATACTGCCTATTCCACATCTTTGAGCATTTTTGTAGAGGTATAGTAAAAATATCAAAAAAGGCATCATAAGTGTACAACTGAATGAATTATAATATATGATATTATAATTATTATAATCATATCTAGCATCCACATCAAGAAATAGAAAACAGGACTACAGGAGCTTCCCAGATACCCTTCTGGTCATTACCCCCGACCAAGGTTAACTGTAATCTTCATTTTGAATACCATGGATTACTTTGCCTTCTAAACACAGAATCTGAAGGGTTTGGGGATGTAGTGCAGTGGTGGAGGATGCTCCCAGTGTGTGCAAGGCCCTGGGTTCCATCCCCTGCATAAATAAATATGTAAATGAGCATGCATGCATGTATGTATGTATGTGCCAGTGTCCTGGGTTCCACCCTCAGGACTGTAAAAACAAATAAGTAAATAAAATAAAACACACTATATAGTCTGTGTGTTTGTCTGCTGTCATTTACCTTTGTTTTAGAGAGTCACCATGTTCTTTGTAGTAGTAGTTTTTTCTTATGTAGTATTTCAGTATGTGAATGTACTGCGGTTTGTTTATTTTGTTGATAGATATGTGGGTTGTTTCATTTGGGAAGTTTATGAATTATACTGTTTTTGTGTGTGTTTTGGTGACTATATGTATACATTTTGTTGGGATATATACTTAGAAGTAGAATGGCTGAATCTTACAGGTTGTACCTAAGTGCTACTTAAGTAGATACTGCCAAATATTTTCTCAAAGTGACTAATACTATATACTCTCACCAGCAGTTTATGAAAGTTTTATTGCTATAAATTCTTTCTAACACTTGGGAGTTTTGTTTTGTTTTGTTCTTTGTGGTAGCTGAGAAAATACGACAATTGGTTCTATTTATTGTAGGGTAACTCTCTTTTCTCTTCACATGATTATGAGCTCTTTGAGGATGGAGATTCTGTTTCTGTCCCTGAACTTTACAAGGGTTGGCATATCCTGAGCATTTTGTACAGGTTGGATCAGTGAAGCATATATGGATGATGTATGGGTGGATAAGGACAGGAGGGAAATAATCAGAAATAACAGTTGAAGAGGTGGTAGCATTTGTTCATTCATCAAATATTTAGGCTTCCTATGTGCAACTGTACGTGATTCTGGTAATATACCTAGTTCTTACCCTTGTGTATCTTGGTACTGATGATAGAAAATATGTAGATTACATAAGTAAATATGTAATTACACATTATACAAAGCACTTTAAAAGATGTGAACAGGCTACTACAATGGTAGAGAATAAACTACCACAGTAGGTGGAAAGAAACTTTTTAGATAAGGTGGTCAGAAAAGCTGAAAGAGTGACATTTGGGTATTTCAGGATATTTTTTCTCTTTTATGAAGAGTTATTTATTGATGCCTTTTCAATTTAAACAAAATTTAAGTCTTTTAAGGGGTGAGTAAAGCCTTTTTAGGTGGAGGACAAGAGTGGGTGACAAAGTGTGTGTTACAGGTCAGCGTGACTGGGGAAAACCGGGTGTTGTCTTTGGTACTAGATGCATAGGTACTTCAGTTGTTCCACAGAGTACGAAATGTGAAAATCATGAATTCGTGAATAATGGCAGGATGGAAATACAGCAGGTGATGGAGCGCCCTTAGAAGGAATCCATTGGTTACTCCTGGAGTAGGGGGGAAAGGGAAAGATCATATATCCTCATGCAAGAGAACTCAGGCCTAAAGCACAGCCTGTTCAAACCACTGTTGGTTGTGTTCTGTGAACGAGCTTCAGCGCTCGATGTGCTAGGTCGATGTTAGATTGACATACATGGTGGCGCGGGAGCTGTTCTCTGTTTCGTCTGTGTTTTACAAAGCAGGCTCGGTACTTAGGAATTAAAGTGTAAGTGTCCCTGGGATTGACCAGAAGAATCTGATAATCTTTCAGTATCCTTGTTAAGGCAAGACATATAAATAATTATGTTCTGTAATTAAGAATTCTGGTGTTTCTTTATTAAGACTATAGAGGAAAGTCATTTTCATTCCATGTGTCCCTTCTCTTGAAATAAACCACAATTAGAAGATCAACCCTCTTCCTCTTCCCTCCCTTCTCTTTTTATTGTAAAGATAATAGAACTTCCCTGGATATTTATAAACTAGGTTCCTAAACTTACCCATAATTAATTTCTTTTGCTTGCTCACATTTTCTTTTTCTTTCTTTCTTTAAATGGTTGTACCTGAGATTGAACATAGGGCCTTATATATGGTAGGCAAGTGTGCTACTGAGCTTGTATCCACAGCCTGATACATACCTGTCATACACACATACATACATACATACGGAGATTGAACTAAGGGCCTTTGCATTGAGCTACATCCCTAGCCTTTTAAAGTCTTACAACAGGGTCTTACTAAGTCACAGAGTTGCCCACGCTGGGTTTGAATTTGTGACCTGCCTGCCCCAGCCTCAGTTTCCCAGAGTGCTGGGGTTATAAGGTGTGTATTATCGTGTCCGTCTGTTATCCATAACTATGATGTAACAAAATAACCCCTTCATTTCAGTGGGAGGCTTCCTTGGTTTGTCCATGTGCGTTCATGTTTTTGCTTATAATTTTATTCATGTTTTAGATATTTTTTCATGTTAAAGATAATCTCTGATGTGAACTATGGACTAGAATGTTGATAGTGGGGGAAGGTGTGCATTGTGGGTGGGAGAGGATATACCAGAATTCTGTATTTTCTGCTCAGTTTTGCTGCAAACCCAAAACTGCTTTTTAAAAATACATTAAAGATCTATTTAAAAAGCTATCAGTGGTTATCTGATTTTCCATTAGGTGATTATAACCTTAACTAACCATCTCCTTACTGAACTTTTCCTGTAGTTTTCGCTCTCGTGATTAATGCCACAATGAAGATCTCTTACATGTAGTTTTCTCTTTAGGAATTTATTTTCAAAACTGTATGTATTGTTCTTGATTACGAAAAAAAACCCTAATCTAGCCAGGCATGGTGGCACATACCTATAATCCTAGCACATTGGAGGCTGAGGCAGGAGGATGGCCGCCAGTTTGAGGCCAATCTGGACTACATAGTTCATTGCCAGCTTGAACTACATAGTGAGACCCCGTCTCCAAAATAAACAGACAAATAAACAAGAAAAATAAGTGTAACAGAGTGGTGATGAAGATTAAAGAAGGAAATATGTAGCCAAGCTGGTGGTTCATGCCTGTCATCCTAGCACTCTGGGATGCTAAGGCAGGAGAGTAACAATTTGGTGACTTAGCAAGACCCTCTCACAAATTAAAACATGAAAAAAGGGCTGGGATGTACTCAGTGCAGAGGGTTCAATCCCTAGTACTGCCGGAAAGAGTAAGAGAAGGAAAGAAAATCAGAAAGAAAGATAGAAAGACAGAGAGAGAGAGAGAGAGAGGGAGGGAGGGAGGGAGGGAAAAGAGAAAAGAAAAAGGAAAAAAGAAAACAGAGGAAATATTAGGCACTTAAAATTGTAAATAGTGGCTTCTATAGTGCCAGGTTGGTGTTTATTTGTCTGTTTTTGTTTCTTTTGAGACAGAGTCAGTGCAGTTCGGTGCAGTTCAACTCACTGTGTGGCCCAGGCTGGCCTGGAACTCGTGGTGATCCTTCTGCCTCAGCCTCCTGAGTGCTGGCATTGCAGGTGTGCGCCACCTTGCCCAGCACCATATTGTTTTTAAATGCAGTTTTATGCTCTGAGCAGAGATGATGATGGTGGTGGTGATGGTGGAAACGTATACAGTTGTTGAGTACGTACTGTGCAAGAGGCCCTTTACATAGTTGTCATGTCATCTTTAATCTTCGCTATAACTGAGGTTCAGTAGAGTGCTCATCACTCTGAGCTGTAGATAACAGAAGCAGGTTTTAAACTTAAAAATTGGTCCCCCTCCCCATGCTGCAGTCCTGCCAATATTTAAATAGATACCATAATTCTGTTTTCTAGGTTTGACTCAGATTTAGTTCCATGTTTTCAGGGTGGGATCCTTTTATTCCTTCAAGTATTAAATACATGTTTATTGAGTGTTTGCTATGTATCGGGCACTGTACAAAGTACTGGTCTTGGATCCTTTTGGCAATTAGATTACCAGGAACTGGCTATGTGTGGTTGGGTAGGTCCTGAATCTTTACTTTGAAGAAGCTGTGCTCAGATTCGCCCTCAGTGAATATTCACTGTGGCTTATATGTTTCTTTTTATCCCCTAGTGGCTCCAGCCAAGCCAGGCCCTAAGCTGTGATAGGTCAGAACAGATTCTTGGAATAGAGGAGCAGCAGAGGAGGAAGTATCACATCACAAATAAGGTGAGAATTCTTACAGCTTTCTGTTGATAAAGTGCTTTCCGATAGATGTTCTTATCTGAATCCTGACAGGAGTGTTAGCTAGAGGAGAGGTGGATTTTAAGCGAGGGTAGAAAGTGAGAGTCAGAACCTGAAAGTGACTTGCCCAGGGTCACGAAGGGTGGGAGTAACAGGCCAACTGAGTATGTGACCTGGAGTCTTCTGAGCTTATCTCATGGGTTTCTTTCAGTGTACTTTTTTTTGGAAAGCACTTTAGAAGAAAAAAGATCTTAATTTTATACAAGTTAAAAATAAAGCAGGGAAACCCAAAATATAAATAAAGAGCAAATTAAAGACAAGTAATGGGGAAAAGACATG
>PVLD010004219.1:0-63524 GCA_004027595.1 Dinomys branickii | reverse complement strand
AATAATTGAAGAGAACTTTTTATTGTTTAGATATTCCTTCAGAGAGGCGTAGCATTCAGACAGGTTTTCCCTTGGTTTGTTTTCAAACTGCAAGAACTATATGTTCTTTTTTTTTTTTTTTTTGTCTTTTTTTTGTCTTTTTGAGACAGGGTCTCACTATGCAGTTCAGGCTGGCCTTGAGCTCACTTTGTAGCCCAGTCTGCCCTCAAACTCACAACGATCCTCCTGCCTCAGCCTCCCGAGTGCTGGGATTACAGGTGTGTGCCACCATGCCCAGCCAAGAACTATATGTTCTGTATTCATTAATAAAATTTGTTGTACTAAAGAATGTTAGAGTTTAAATATGTTTAGTCCATGCTTGCTTTGGTTAATTGTGGTTTTGGATGACCTTTGTCTGCTTTCAGATAGTGTTTTTCTCTGCTTTTTCCTCTTCCACCCATAAATAACATTCTTGTTCTCAGAATTCTTCTTTAGGAAACAGAGATCAGCATATCTTTTTATTTTGTTTTGTTTTTGCCATGCTAGAAATCAAACCCAAGGGTGTTCTGCCGCTGAGCTACATTTCCAGCCGCCTTATTTTTGGGTGGGGGGACAGGGTCTTGCTGTGTAGTCCAGGCTGACCTTGAACTCATGGCAGTCCTCTCGCCTCAGCCTCCTGAGTGCTGAGATTACAGGCACGTGCTACCATTCCCGGCCTCAGCCTTTAAATTTTTTTTTTCTTTAGTTTTTGAAACAGAGTCTAAGTTGCCCAGACTGGCTTTGAATTTTATTTAAAATTCTGTTATCCTACCTTAGCCTCTCAAGTAGCTGGGATTATAGGCATGTGGTACCACGCCAGTAAAATATTTTTTTTTTTCCCTTTTTGAGACAGGGTCTTGCTATGCAGTTCAGGCTGGCCTTGAATCCACTTTGTAGCCCAGGTTGGTCTTGAACTCTCAGCCATCCTTCTGCCTCAGCCTCCCAAGTGTTGGGATAACATGCGTGTGCCACCACAGCCAGCAAGAATACTCTTTCCAATAGAACTTTTATTGTGATACTCCAAGTATATGATTTCATAGACATTGGTTCATAAGCCCATGGTCACTGAAGTGGGTATATCTTGCTCTGTAATTTGGGGAATATCTATTAGATGCCATGCCAGATATGTTTGCATTTAGTGATACAATGCCTAAAAGACTGAAAATTAACAATTCTAGGGGAATAAAAAATGAACAATATAAATACTCTTACACAAGGAATAAAAACATTCCTGTTAAAAAAATTTTTGCAATTAACTTTGGTTTCCTTTTTGGCTAAATAGCTTCCAGCCACCAAAGATTCCCCACAGCCAGCTGAGGAAAAGGTTGGCGCCTTCACGAAGATAATAGAAGCCATGGGATTCACAGGACCTTTGAAATACAGTAAATGGGTAAAGTCTTTCACGTGCTTATTTTTCCTTTTATTTTTGTCCTTTTTATTTCTCACAGATTTTTTTCTTTTCCCACTGGGGATCAAACCCGGGACTTTTCCCGGAACTGTATCCCTGGCCCTTTATATATTTTGAGATAGGGTCTTGCTACTTTGTCCATGTAGGACTGGAATTTGCAATCCTCCTGCCTCAGCTTAACTGCTGGAATTACAGGCATGCACCACCATACCAGGCTTGCAAAGGCTCTTCTTTGCTTTTATGAAATTCATTCATTATTTTAAGAATTTCTACAAAATGTACTCCTTCATCCCCCATTTCCAAGTTAGATTTATTATACAGCATTTGGAACTGAAATACTTTCCCATCTTGATTCCTTGTAAGTATCTTACAGTTACATATGAAGCATATGAAACTGGACTCCTCAGGCCCTTGCTACCTGATTTGCCTTATAGATGAGTTCTAAGGAATTAGAGAGACTAGATGTTCTGATGAGCAGTATTCTTTGGGAAGCATTGCTCTCTGATGAATCCATTTCATTAGTGATTTTCTTTTCCTTTTTTGAGACAGGGTTTCACTATGCAGTTCAGGCTGGTCTCAAACTCACATCTATCCTCATGCCTCAGCCTCCTGAGTGCTAGAATTATAGGCGTGTGCCAGCATGCCCAGCTCACTAGCGATTTTCACTTGGTCATTGTTGTGACTTTAGACTTTTACACATAAATAGCTTTGTAAAAATTGATCCTGTGACTTACTATAACTATTATGGAGAATATTTGCTATCTTCATCACTCCTACTCAACTTTTGGCCTAGCAATACCTATTAATATAGGAATTACTAGGAATGCATGAATATCTTCTCTGCATGCATGAGGTAGACATTACTGTTAGCCTTTTAAATAACATCTATAATGAATTAAAGTAATAAAGTAGTGGTTCAGTTCTTCTCAGCCAGTTTATCACTACCATTTCTGTCTTATTATAACTCAGCACCTCTTATGCTATTTCAAGTTGCTCGCATATTGGATAAACATTATTTTTTTAAAAACTTATTTATAAGTCATATATCAAAGCAAACCAACACAAAGCAGTAGGGAAGACCAGAAAAATACCACAATTTTTCTCAAAACAACCAAATTAGGCCAGTTATATTATTTTAACAAGTTGGGTTCAAATTAGAATTTCAGGTTCCTGTGGACTGTACTTCGGTTTCTTATGATGGCTTCTCTTGTCAGTAGGTTTCACTGCAGCAACTGCAGTATAAACTACTGTCTGTCATCTCTTACCTGAATTGTGAAAAGACGGCAGAGGTTCCACAAACATTTTATTTGTGAGGAGCCTTGAAATGTATAGAGAACACAAATCCTAAGAAGTAATGATATTCATGAGACTCTAAAGTTATGAAGTTCCTTCTAAATCATCAAGGAAACATTAGTAATGTTCATTAAGATTTTATTTTTTATCTTAATTCTTTGATAATTGATAAGTTATTGATGTATTTGGTAATGTCATTAATGACAGTGTTTTCCTCTATATTAAAAAAAGGTGATTATGACATTTGGATTTAAAAATGTTTCAATGTTTTTGTTTGAAAAATAGAAATTAAAAGTACTTTGGAAAGAAAAAAAAGGACGTGAAAGCAGAAAGAAGAGAAATATTTACTGTTTTATTAATTTCTTGGTGCTTGGGCTCTAGTTGGTTGCTACTATGTGGTTTGTCTACTGTGTTTTTAGTTTTTATTTATTTATTTATTTATTTTTTGGTCTTTTTGAGACAGGGTCTCACTATGCAGTTCAGGCCGGCCTTGAGCTCACTTTGTAGCCTAGGCTGGTCTCGAACTCGCAATGATCCTCCTGCCTCAGCCTTCTGAGTGATGGGATTACAGGTGTACGCCACCACGCGTGGCTGTTTTTTTATAATTGCAGAGGGAAAACTGGCTACCACTTGGGAGGTTACTAAATAAATCATCTGGAAAAATTTTCACTCTTTTAGCTTAGGTTAACCTATGATTTTTCTTGATTCCCTTTATGACCTCAACTAAATCTCTAATATTTGCATTTAAAAATCTTTTGCATGTGGCAGTATCTACTTTCTATAATTTCATCTTTAAATATCAAAGTATGTCATTCTAATACGCTTTTGCTATAAAATATAGGTATAACTTTCCACTTTAAAAAATGAAAAACCCTTTTCAGCAGTGTTGAAATCTATGGCTAGACACTTACATTGGATTGCATTAACAAAATTCTTTATTTTGTGTTTTCAACATGTATTTGATTAGGGAATAAAATGCCTGTTTGTATGTCCATGTATCAACTATCTTTTTTCTATTTTTCCTCTTTTTTTTGGCACCAGGAATCGAACTCATGACCTCAGGTTTGCCAGGCAAGCACTTATGCTGCTGAGCTACACCCCTGGCCCTATTTTTCCTTCATGTTTTCATACATAGTTCCCCTTTTTTTTTGCGGGATGTCACTTAGGATTTTCTGTGTAGCTTTTCCTTACCTATTTGAGTATCTTAAAATAAGTACTCTTTTCCATCGTACTTGTTTTTGTTTGCTGGTTTTTTGAGATAGGTATTGCTATATAGTTCAGTCTGGTCTTAAACTCACTATGGAGCCCAGGCTAGCCTTGAACTCATGGCAATCCTGGGGCTTCAGCCTCTTGAGGATTGCAACTGTGTGCCACCATGCCTGGCCCCGCTCTTCATCATATTTCTATAGCAATATCATGTAGGAAAAGGACAGCACTTATCGGACTTAGCCACATGCTGTAAATAGTTTCTGTTTTAGGGTTAAGCCAGAAATTCACTCCTATTCTGAGGGATACTGTCAACCTGGAACATATTCAGAGGTAGACAGTGAACCTTGTAAAAGCTTCAGAAACTGTTTTGAATGAATAATGGTTCCAGGAAATAAGGATGCTTGGCCTGGAAAAAGAGAAGACACAATGACTCTTCTCAGTATTTCATGGGCAAATATAAAAAATAAAAAGAGAGTGAAAGACTTAAGGTACCCCAGTGGTCAGAATAATGTTTAATGAATAGTACATGAAACGTTTAAGTTCAGTAAAGCAGAGATCTCACCAGAATTGCCTTCCAGTTGGATAGATAGCCTTACAAGGTCACTGATTTTATTTGGACCAGGGGCCCAGATCTTGGCCCGTGAGTCAGGAACGCTAGTACAGAATAGAAACTTCGGGTTACTAAAAAGCCCCTTCCAGCTCTCACACAGTTGTTAGTGTCAGCCTTTGCCTACATTCATTTTTCGCCCTGTAGGAAGACACAGCATGTACCAGTTAGCAGGAGAGCAGATTTTCATTCCTAAAGCTATTCTAGGTGCTTCTGTTTTAGTCAAGTAGCCTGATGAAGGCTTCCAAAGTTAGAATGAAATAAACATTAAGTCATCTAAGGACCAGAACAACTTGTATTGACTGGGTGGAAAGTTAGTCCACCTACCTCCTAAACTTACATTAATGCATTATTTTTCAAGAGGCTCTTTCCAGTTGTGATTTCCAGTCCCTGTGTGATGGTCTTCAGGGACTCGCTTTAGAGATTTGTCCAGGAAAATGGCTTACCTACATATAAAGGCTTGGCTTTGCTGCCGGAAAAACGAACTATAAAATGCTTCTAATTGCTACAGTATGAGCACTGTATAAATATACCCGCCAATCTGGTGAGGCCGGTATTATTTGTAATGACCACGTTGTGAGGGGAGAGCTTCCTCTTCAAGGAAAGACCTCAGCCTTTCCAAAGGCGTGGTGATTAATTGTGAGCCTAGAGGACCTTAGGGCTACCAGATTTAAGAACAAAATCAAGAAAGGAGTGATTAGGAATTTTAGTTAAAATTGTCTATCTGTAGTTGAACTGGGCCCTTAACTCCATGAGGGAAGGAATTTTTGTTCGCTTGGTTTTACCTCTGTATTGTTAGTATCCAGACCAGTACCACAAACTGAGTTTGGTACTCAATATTATTTGTCTAAGGAAGTAAAGAGCTAAGGGATATCCTAAATTCTTTGTCTCAAGAATAGAAATAAAGATCCAGGTGTGGTGGCACATGCCAATCATCCCAGCACTTGGGATGCTGAGGCAGGAGGATTGCTGAGAGTTGAGACCATCCTGGGTTACAAAGTGAGTTAAGGCCAACCTGAACTGCATAACAAGACCCTGTCTCAAACAGACAAACAAAAATATAGAAATAAGGTTGGGTGTGGAGGCACATACCTGTAATCCCAACACTCACGAGGTTGAGACAGGAGGAGTGCCCAAGGCCAGCCTGGGCTACATAAGCGAGTTCAAGGTCAGCCTACACTACTTACTGAGACACTGTCTCAAAAAAGGAAAAAAAAGAGAGAGAATAGAAATAAGGCCAAAGTGTTAGGCCAGTGATATTAGAATATTATTTGTTTCTTTCTAATGAATTGACCATTACATTTCTAAAGTTCTGAAATGGCCAACAGACCATAGAAAGATACCACTTTAGGCTCCTGCTTGAAACCAACAGCTTCAGAAAACTGCTGGCCTTGGTTCAGGGCCACTTAGAATATTATTTGATTGATAATGTATGGATCTATTCTTTCTTGAAGTGCATGTGTTAACAAAGTTTAACTGGTGGTGGTGACTGCTGTTGCTTCTTATTTTATGTTAATATGGTGAAATATCACTGATTGATTTGCCTGTATTGAATCAACTTTATGTTTCTGGATAACTTCTACCTGATCATGATACATTGTCCTTTCTACATATTGATGAATTCTATTTGTTTACACTACCCCCCTTTTTTTGTTTGAGACAGAGTCTCACTATGTAGTCCAGGATGGCCTTACATGTGTGGCCTCAAACTTGTGGTGATCCTCCTGTGTTAGCCTTCTGTGCTGGGACTGCACTCGTGTGCCACTCTGCCGAGTTGATTACATTTTATTAAGAAATTCTGCATCTGTTCTAATGAAGACTGTGGTTCTGAAGTTTTCCTTTCTTCTTGACTTGGTTTTGGTGTCCACTTTGGTTTTGGCGTCAGAGAACGAGCTGTGAAGTGTTCTTTCCTCTCGTTTGTGGAAGTGTTTGTATAGATTCGGTTATCAGTGCAAGACTTTAAATGTTCGGTAGAGTTCTGTAGTGATGCCAGCTGGACCTCTAGTTGCTTTGTGGGGAAGTTTTTAACCACAAATGCAGTTTCTTTGATGTAGAACTGTTCATATTATTTATTTACCCCCGTGTGTAGTTTTTTTTTTTTTTTTGCGGTACTGGGGATCGAACTCAGGACCCTATCCCGTGTGTAGTTTGTGTCTTTCAAATAATTTATGGGCTTCAAAGTGTATAATACTCTTTTACTGCCCTGTTTGTATCTTTAGAATATGTAATGTCATCTCTCTGATTCTTGATGTTGAAAATTTAAAAATATACAATTTTTCTCTCACTGTCTCCAGGAGTATAGCTAATGTTCTTTTCTTTTTATTTGTTTCTTTTTGGTGATACTGGGGATTGAATTTAGGTCCTTGTGCTAGGCAAGGGCTCTACTACTGAAGTACAGCTCTAGCCCATTATTTTTAAGACAAGGCCTGGAACGTTTTGTTGTTTTTTGAGACAGGGTCTTGCTATGGAGTGCAGGCTGGCCTTAAAGTCACCCATGTAGTCCAGGCCGGCCTCAAACTTATGGTGCGCCTCCTGAGTCAGCCTCGCAAGTGCTGGGATCACCAGGGTGTGCCACCATGCCTGTTAGGGCCTTGAATTTTTGATCCTCTTGCCCCAGTCACCTGAGTCACCTGAGTAGTTGAGATTATGGGTTTGGGCCAGTGTGTCTGACCATGTTGATTTTTTTTCCTTGTTTTTTTTGAGACAGGGTCTTGTTAAGTAGTTCAGGCTGGTTTTGAACTATATACACCACCATGCCTGGAAATTGGTATTTTAAAAAACCAGCTTCTTTGATTTTCTGTAGTTTTCTCTTTTCAGGTTTATTGACTTATAGTATTCTTTCTGTTTGCTTTTAAGCTTGGTTTGTTCCTCTTTTTGATGTTTACCCCGGATTTTGTGGTCTTCTAAATGCTGGCTTACTTCCCAAATAGGCATATCTGAATTCAATTTATTATATATATATATTCACTTTTCCCCTGATTTTTATTTAAAAAAAATTTGTTTTTGTCTTTTTGAGACAGGGTCTCATTATGCAGTTCAGGCTGGCCTTGACCTCACTTTGTAGCTGAGGTAGGCCTTGAACTTGCAGCAATCTTTCTGCCTCAGCCTCCTGAGTGCTGGGATTACAGGTGTGCACCACCATGCCCAGCTCGTGTCAGATTTTTAGATTAAAAGTTTTGATGATATAATAATCAAAGCAAATCTTAATTACAACCAGTTATAAGTCTTTCTTAACTTACTATAGATACGAAAGTTCATCAGAGACACAGTTGATTGGATTCTAGAGAATATAGAACTAGAGAATATAGAAAATAGGAATGTTTTGTAGTATTGGGTGCAGTTTTTCATTGGTGGAACTTTGTAACAGCTCTACTAATGTCTACATGGCTGTGACATTCTTAGTCTGTGCGTCTTTCTTTTTAGTATACATACTTGAGTTTGTAATTTTCTTTGTCATTTTAAAGGAATAAACAACTAACTTCTAAAACCTTTTATTGATGTGCTAATTTTCCTTACATCCTTAATGATCTTGTTTGTTTGTTTGTTTGTTTTTAACAGTACTAGGGCTTGAACTCAGGGCAATAAGTTAGATCTTTAGCTCTTTTTTTGTGGAAGGACATGGTTTTGCTGAATTTCTGTTACACAGGCTGAGCTCACTCACCCTTGTGGTCCTTCTGCTCTGCCTCCTAGAGTGCAAGGAGTACAGGTGTGCACCCCGGTGCACCACTCCTTACTGAAACATTGGAAAAGTCTTCGATACCTGTTCCTTGTAGCACTGAGTTGATCTTCAGACTTATAATTAAACTTTTAGTTTTATTTTTAGATTTATTTTTATTAAGGCATAATTTACATATAGTAAAGTAAACAAGTCGTACATATACTGTTCAGTGAATAAAGTAAAATGACCACGTATCAAGATTCTGAGAGAATTGTTATTGCTCTGGGAAATAAACTGTCTAATCTAGTGAAGTACCATGTTGGTCCTTCTACTGTATTTTATGTTCATTAGACACCTTTGTTTGAATATACGGTATTATGTGTTTAAACACAAACTATTAAAACTAAAGACAATATAGAAAAAGGTACCACCCCCCCAAAACAACAACACTGTTAGACTAGTAGTGCCTCTGAAGAAAGATTAAAAAGATTTGAAGGTTTTTGTTGATTTTTGACAGAAGTATGGTCAGTTATTTAATAAAAGGGACTTGAGAATGTAAAAAGTTAACATGAATATTGCTAAGCAAATGTGGTGAGGTTGATTTGGAATTAAAGATAGATATTATTTAAATATTGGAAAAACCTCCAATATTTTCATATAAAACCCTAAAATGTGAATATTGCATGAAGTCCATAATGAGTGGCTGGCTTTAAGAAAGGAAAAATTCCTGTGTAAGTTTAAGTTGCCTAGAGACAAAGACATTTGGACCCTTCTAGTTGAAGAAATGTGGGATTCTGTATCTCATATCTACTGACACTAGAACACCCACTTGGTCATGTTTTGAGTTTGGTTTTATTTTCTTTGTCTAGAAGATTAAGATTGCAGCCCTGCGTATGTACACTAGCTGTGTGGAGAAAACTGACTTCGAGGAATTCTTTCTAAGTAAGTTACTGTTTGATAGTTTTGAAAAGGAAAACTATCTACTTTTCTTCTTTATGGTTATATTTTAATAAGATAAATTATTTTTGTTTTGCTTTTAAAACAAGATCTTGTATGTAACCCAGGCTGGCCTTGAACTCAAGATTCTCCTGCCTCAGTCTTCTGAGTGCTGGGGTTGCAGGTGTGTGTCACTTGCCTGGCTTTAAACTTTTTTTTTTTAATCACTAGTGAAACAATTTTTTCTCTACAAAGTATATAAAGTGTATTTTTCTCCCTTAATACAAAAACAAAAGAAATTGATGAATGAAATATTTTAGCCTGGTGTGTGGTGGCACACATCTGTAATTATAGCACTCAGGAGGCTAAAGCAAGGGAATTGCCATGAGTTCAAGGCCAGCCTAGGGTACGTAGTGAGTTCAAGGGCAATCTGAACTACATAGCAAGACGCCCCTCTAAAAAAAAAAAGAAACAAGAAAGAAAGCAAACCAACACCAACAATCTTAACAAGTTTGAAAAAACTTGCCTAGTACTTGGACATTTTCATTGGCCTTCTGCATGCACGTCTTTTTTGTCAAAAAACTTGTGTCACTTAGCATTTTCACCTAGACTTTTTGCCAGTCATCCTTTGTTTCTGGTTCTTAATAGTTTAGTTAATTCTAGAATAAGCTTCATGATTTTTCTTTTTCTATTAAAGTGCTAACGAGTAATTTTACTATTTATATCCCATTGATAAATTGCCTTTCAAAAGAGTTTTATTGGATTAGATCATCACCGGCAGTAAACTATATCAATATAATGTTCATTTTGATGCTGTAAGCTTTTGTAGTTATTAACAAAGTTAAATAAAGCAGGTACATGTAAAAGTATTGGGAAAATTTAAACCATTTCCAATGAGACAGAGTTTATTAGGTATGATTAAGAAATACAGTGTTTAATAAATAAATAAATAAATAAATAAATAATTTTTATAGCAATAAAAGACATGTTGCCATTGATCACCCCCCAGATACGCTCATCACTTTGAATGCTATGCCATCCTCCTTGCCACTTTCTGAAGCAGCTCTGGAGTCCTCTTCCGTGAGTGTCTTTAGTTGCACTGTTGTGGGTGCCTTGATGTCCTGAATGTATTCAAAACAACAACCTTTCACGTTTATTTTGCCTTCAGGGAAGAGTGAGAAGTCCTATAGTGTCAGATCTGACTGGTAAGCTGGACAAGGACACTGCCATGTTTCACAAGCCTAGCTTTTAGTTAGACAGCACTTGATAGCAGTATTGACCATATTTTTTTATCGCACTGTATGAGGACACTCATGAAAGAGGACTTCCAGAATGGCTTCACAAAATGGCTAGAATGGTGTGAGCAGTGTGTTCAAAGTAAGGGGAAGTGTTCTTGAGGAGGTTGGTGGTAATATGTCTTTTACTATAATAAATTTTAAACATATACCATATTTTATGATCACACCTTGTGGCATGAAATGGATGCTATATACTTCAGAGGTGTGAGCTCATCTTCAAAGCAGCAAACATATAACAAGTGTATATACCTGGCATTTTTCTCCATCAACAAATATTTACATATAATTATATTAATAGTGAAGAAAGCTAGATTCAGTTTATTTAATAACTTCTTGTGTTTAAGAGTAAAATACAAGTTATTTTGCTTATTTCATTGTTTCAGCAAGTTGATATTAGAAACTTATTTTATTATCCACTGTCAATTTTTTATGTATTTGTAAACAGGAAAGAAAATTTTTCTGCTTTTTGTAAATTCTAGCAATTTTTTTTTGTTTGTTTGTTTTGTTTTTTTGAGACATGGTCTCACTGTGCAGTTCATGCTGGTCTTGAGCTCACTTTATAGCTCAAGCTGGTCTCAAACTTGCTGGGGTTACAATCCCAAGTGCTGGGATTATAGGTGTGTGCCACCATGCCTGGTGCAATTTCTTATTTTAGGAGAAATTAATCTAAAAGCAGAAAATCTACTTTCTGTACCTGAATCAGAAATTATTAATATTAAAAGCTGTTTTTAAGTGACTTTCTGAACTCTTGTATTTAAATATTTTCCATCAGATATTTAATAAAAACCTTCACCCTCAGTTATCCTTTTAATATTTGATTCAATAAGTAATTGAGAAATGTATTGCAATTATTTTAAAATTTTTTATTAGTATATAATAAAATGTTTACAAGGCATACATTTATTATAATTATTTTGAAAGAATATTTAGTAGCTATCTTTATCTTAGCTAACTCCTGATTATTAAAGGTTCTTGGGTTAATACTATAGTATCAAGTAGTAAGATTGTTATTACATATTTAGGTTGATATGTCATATTTTTATTCATACCTTGTTGCAAACTACAAAGTTAAGAGTTTATTAAAGTTGTAGTCATTATATACTAACAACTCACATTTCTATACAGTAGCATACTTTTGCACTTGTTTCATTTAGAGGTTATAAAACCTTGTGGTCTGCCTGAATGGGCCTGTATTGTTTATTTTTGTTTTGCTTGTAGAGACAGTTGAGACCCAAAGCAGCTAAGTCGCTGGCCTGGGGTTGCTCAGCCAAGCCTTGCACCTGTGTTGTCTGGCTTAAAATCGAGGGATTTTCCCACTGAAATGTACTGCCTGTGTGAATGAAAGTTAACTGTGATGTAGAAATTTTAATCTAGCTTAATATTTTTGTGCTTTGTTATAGTTAAATGAAAACTTCCTCTGAGATGTTGTATTAGTGTCGTGAACTGATGTTTGTACGTAGTATGGCATGTACATTGCAGTGAACTTTGTCCTAGTATGTGCTGCAGTATATATACCCTACGGTACAGTAGATTTTTGGTGCTAGCGCTCTTCAGATTTTCTGAGACTTAGATGATTGCCTAGTAGGACCTGTAGCATGTTCATTTGTATTATGCGCCCTTGTGGTCCATATTTGTCATTTGTGGGTAAGAATAAGTCTTAAAATCAAACCAAAGTGGTTCCAAAGTGTGGCTGGTGAATAAAAAGGCAAATTTGGGAAGTACTGTGTGGAGGCAAAGGATTTAAAACTATAAAACAGTGTGACTACCTTTCTTGTGGCTTAGATTCTAATGATTAGGTTGGATAGGTTTGGAGTAAGAGAAGGGAATGTGTATTGCTTCCCAAGACCTCACCTTTAAAGGTGGCCATTGCTCACTCTGGTGTTTGATATTGTAGGGCATGACTTGTAGAGTCCTGAGGATAGACAGCATTTGGTGCCTGGCCAGTGTCATCCTTCCCTAGCAAAAGTGAAGCTGTTATCAGTTCTTGAAGACTGAATGCGAGTTGTTTACTCCTAGTAGCTTGGGCCTGCTAAGCCTCCCATAAAATGCCGAAGTTATAGACAGACATGTCTCAGAGCCAAAGCGTTTAAAGGGTTAGATCTAGAGAGCTAGGTTCCGGGGGTTTGGAGTAGTGAGAGACATTAGCGGCCTCTGATGTTTCTACTGTGCTCTGATGGTATCCCCGTCTGTCATGGTAAGTGTGCTGCTGAGTGAGATGGATCCCTGACTGCTCGTTTGATCAGTTCTATGAAGAGTGCTTAGAGAAGAGGCTGCCGGTCAGCAGACCTACATTCAATTCCAGACTGTTGTCTGTAGCCTGTTTTGTGTTTGGCCCCTAAGAGACTAATTACCTTAGAGAACAGGATCTTTTTTTAAAATCTTTTTGCAACAGAGTCCTGCTGTTCAGTTTAGGCTGGCCTTGAGCTCACTTTGTAGCCTAGGCTGGTCTCAAACTTGCAACAGTTCTCCTACTTCAGCCTCCCAAGTGCTGGGATTATAGGTGAGTATCCTTAATGAGTAAGTTCTGCATCAAGTGGGTTGAGGTTTCACCTCAGTTGCTTTATTGATACAGTCTTAAATAATTAGTGAAAGATTTGTTTGTTTCTTTGTTTGGGTGTGTTTTGTTTTTTGGTACCAGAAATTGAACTCATGACCTTACACTTGCCAGGTAGGTGTTGTGCCACTGAGCTGTATTCCCAGCTCTGTTCTGTTTTGTTTTGTTTTGAGACAGGGTCTTGCTGTAGTTCAGGCTGGGCTGGAACTTACTATGTAGCCCAGGCTAATACTGAACTTGTAGCGATCCTCCTGCCTCAGTCTCCCAAGTTTAGGATTATAGGCGTGCGGCACCACACCTGGCCAGCTAGTGAAGGTTTTAAAAAATACTTTAAACCCTAATATTTAAGTAGTTCACCAGACAATTATGATGATGAGTGCCTATTAAATACTAGCCATTTTGCTATACATTTTCTAGGCCTTATCTCACTGAATCTTCATAGAAGCTCTGAAAGGCAGATTATCCTGTTCTCTGCATTTATACAGAGATTGCCAAGGCACTGAGAGAGGCTTACTGACTTTGCCCAGTCACATAGCAAGTAAGGGTAGAGTGAGGGCTTTGAATCAGGCAGCCTAACCCTGTATTAAAATGTGCTAATACTGCCATAATCAAGGCAGAGATCATCGTCACAGGTTTTAACTCTCAAGTATGCAAATACATTTCTCTGAGTTTAAGAGGATGCTATATTTTTATGTTGCATTCGTGGGTTTTATTCTTGAGGGCTTTACCCTGTGGGCTTCTGTTCTCACCCAAGCGGCACAGGGACTCATTCATATGCCAGCACTTTTCTCCTTCTCAGCCCTGAGCTGACCCTGAGAAGGGAAAATTGTGACCCAGGGCCAGCTGCTGGCCTGTCTGTCTGTGCTCTCCAGCCCAAGAACTGATTCCCTCTCCGAGGAAACTGGACAGGCTCCTGGAGGCTGCCCGGAGCTTTGATGTGGAGGTAGCAGCTGAACAGATTGTCCTTCAGAAGTAGCCAAATTTCATTTTCCAGAGTGAAAGACAGACTTCCAAGAAAACTTTTCTTTTTAATGTTTTGTTCTAGCATCCAATAAAAGACCCAACTTCAGATCCAGGTTTGAGAGTTTCTCAAGGCTATTCTTGTTCTAGGTGGAGGGCAGTTGGCCCCCTCTCAGATGGCATGTGTCTTAATAGCTGTATGGCTGGCCAGGCCAGCCTTCATTCCCTCCTGCTGGATTTGGAGCAGAAGTCCACTTGACAGCTGCTGGGCACCTCCCAGTAGGCTCATCAGAGTAATTTAATGTCACTTTGTAACAGACCTGGATTCATCCTAACCTTTCCTGCTAGCTTATTAATATTGTGACAGCTTACAGGTTATGTAGCCCCTTCCCCCACTCTCCACTCAGTGTTGGGGATTGAATCCTTATTCATGCTAGACAAGTGCTCTAGTGCTAAGTAAGCTACATTCCCAGCCCTCTTTTTTATTTTATTTTGAGAATCTTGCTAAGTTACTGTTATGGTTGATACATTGTGTCAACTTGGGGAGTCTAGAGGTTTAGCTGAGTGACTCAGCAGGAAGCCAGGGTACTTACTTTGTATACATCCTGAGCCTGTGGAAGAGGAGGGCATGGAGATTGTGTGAGAGCTACACACCCACTGGGTGGGGGTGGGCTGTTTACAATGTAAGGGAGGGAAAGAGGCTGCTGGCCCGCCATTCTTCCCTTTTGCTGGTTTGTTTTTGCTGTGCTCTGCTGCCATGAATTCTTGCCTACTGCCATGTGCCACTCTGCCTCAGAACCAGCCAAGTATGGACTGAAACCTCTGCAAACTATAAGCTAAATAAACCTTTCCTTCCTTCATTTTGGGCGTTGGGTATTTTGTCTCAGCAACGAGAGAAAAGTAACCAAGACCCTTACCCAGGCTGCCATCCTCTTGTCTGTACCTCTTAAGTAGCTGGGATTACAGGTGTATGCTGTAACACTTGACTAGAATTTTGTGAGTTCATTTACCCATTTCTAAAATGAGGGTTCTAGCCAGGCATGGTGGTACATGCCTGTAATCCTAGCATTCAAAAAGGCTGAGGCAGAAGGATTGCCATGAGTTTGAGCCAGCCTAGGCTACATAATGAGTTCAAGACAGCCTGAACTACATAGCAAGACTCTGTCTCAAAAAAAAAATTAAATTGAGAGTTATGCTTCCCTCAGGGTTAAAGTGAAGGTTAAATGAGAGGATATATTAACATTACTTGTAGTGGGCCTGGCATGTATTGTGGGTCCTTCGGAGGGTTGGTTTCCAATCTTAGTATTAATGAAGTAGTTAGGCTGGTGATTAAGAAGACAGTGTAGGGAATCAAGTGATCGGAATGTGATACTAAATATCTTATTTCATGGCTGTATAAACTTGGGTAATAGCCTCGACCTTTGTAAGAGTCAGTTTTCTCACCTATCAAATGGGGATAATATCAGTACCCTTACGGGTTTGTTGGGAGGCTTTGTAGAACTAATAGCAAGTGAAACTCCTGTTGTATTATAAAGTCCGGCACACAGTAAGCCCATGGTGGGTTACAGCTCCCTGTGGTGATTGTTAGTATGCCGCGCAGTGTCCTGCCCTGTTTTACCTCCTAGTGACCCCTCTTTGATGTCTCTTAGTAACTGTGTAACCCACCAGTTGCTGAGAGGCAAATGATGTCACTTCTTTCTAGAGTCATTGCCTCAAAGGACAGATTCTCCCATAAAGGCCCAGCTTTCCCATGGATTCTCTTTTTTCCTCATCCTTTGCCCTAGTTTTTCTCCTTGTCCTTGTGTTTTCAGTGGGAGTTCCCTTATCCAGCCAGAGGGATTTCTGTTTTTTTTTTGTTTTTTTTTTTTTTTGCGTTACTGGGGATCGAACTCAGGACCCTGCGCTTGCTAGGCAAGCTCTTATTCCACTGAGCTGTATCCCCAGCCCCAGAGGGATTTCTTAGAGTTCTCAAAATTAAGAGGCTTGGATGTCTGAGCACAGACCTGATTTGTGGGATATGAACCCAAGGAGAAGCCCTACGTGATTTTGTCCTCGGGGTGATGAGCAGCCTTCATGAATATAACCCGCTTTCGTATTCAGTGGCAGCTCACGAGAGCCGCATTTATTTCTCCTGCTCAGTTGAATAAATTGTTCGCTATACCTGTGACCATACCACACTGGAGCACCTCAGAGGAAGAAGGCAGGAAAAGGAGATCAGAAAAACTAGAACTAGAACCCTAGAAATCATTTAGGCTGCATTTTGCATAATGAGGAAACAGGTTCAGAAGGAAAGTGATTTGCCCAAGGCTGCACAGCAGGGCACTGACAGGGCGGAAACAAGGCTGGTTGTTTCTCTGCACTGTGTTCTCTCATGCCACGGGCTTCTGCATGTTTCCACTGTTCCTCTGTGAAAGCCTGATGAGCATGGTACTGCCGTATATGTGAGTTAAACACGTTCTTACTAGTACCTAAAATATAGTCAGTCTGCCTCCTCTAAACTCTGAGTTACTTATATTTTATTGTTATTTTTTAGGATGTCAGATGCCAGATACGTTCAATTCATGGTTTCTTGTAACCCTGCTTCACGTCTGGTAAGTGAATAGTTTAAGTGAGATCACTATTTTTGTTTTATTTTGTTTTGCCCTGTTGACTTGCAAGGTGTAGCCTTCAGCAGGGCTGAGTCTATGAAATGGCAGTTATTCAGGCATAGAAAACATTCCTTTCATTTTAATAACTGGTGTCTTGAAGCACATTTTTATTAAAGGTCAGAGAGAAACTAATATTTATAGGAGTTTTTCAAAGAACATCTAACTCTGTGAACAATGCTATCAGTATCTTGCAGACTCTGAGCATGGGTGGAAAGTTCTGTCCCCTGGCTGTTTTAGGAAAGCTCACATTTACGTAACAGTGGTTTGAATTGTGAGAATCCGTGGTCATTTTCATTGCTGGTCATCAGAAACCTATAACAAATTATAGCGCTGACATTTACGTCCTTACCTCTAAAATGTGCATGCAGGTTAGATTCATGCCAGTTTGTTGCATGTAAAAATATTTAACACTTTAAACAGTATATTTTTTCTTCAACTGTGAAATAAGTAGCCAAAAAAATATCAATTTTTCATCTACTATTCCTCAGTATTAAAGGTCAGAGGGATACAGGAGTCATTGAAGTGGGGGTGGGAATGTATTTTTTGAGTTGTCAGATCTTGGGAAAGTAAATTTTGGAGAACTGAGTTTACTACTTTGACCATTGGCTCTCTGAGGAACATGGGGAATGACCACCTTGTCAAAAGGACTTTTGTTGGAGAACTTTCAGTTGAGCCTTGCTTCACAGGACTGCTATATAAAGACTTCATGATTTTGATCACTTTTGAAGAGTTTCTTCTGAACTCACATTGTCACCAAGTTTGGCAAAGGAGCCTAGGGTGGCAGTTTATTTTGTTATTATTTTCCCAAGCCGATAGCTTTCTGAGTGCACACTGCACCCTAGACGCTTTGCTATGAACTAGGGATATTTCTCAACCTGCCATCTAGTGGGGGGAGATAAGACTCATAAAATAATCAGTGATACACAGGGATGGCTGAGTTCTGTGCTGAGCGTAAGCAGTGCTTATATGATCACAGAGGAGGGTACAACTATCAGAACCCCTTCTTAGCTCCACCTCTTAGCTCTTTGAAACATGCCATGGCTGGTAGGCAGTTGAGAAGGCAGGCAGTGTGCTGTTGGTCTTTGTGGTGAAGGTTCAGGAGAGGGTGCAGGGAGGGAAGCTGGGTCTAATGAGGGGAAAACTACTTTTTCAGAAGCTGAGTCCTGCAGAGGTGGCACTGGAGAATTACTCACTGGAAAGCTGGGAGGGTGAGAGAAGGCTCAGCTGTTCCCAGAGGAGCTCAAAGATAATATTCAGAGCCTGAATGAAAGACTCTTTATTGCGTATATAGCTAGAGGTATCAGAGTGGTAGAGGGGGTGGATGGCAAAATAAAATACATAATCCCTGTGACCACATCCTAAGGTCAATAGCCGACTAACAGCAGCTGGGAGAGCCTTGAAACTCGTTGTAGTTCTCTAACGTTCCAGATTCTGCCCACTGAGCTCTCCTTGCTGAGGCTGGTTAGATTTCTCAGAGTAGAGTGTACCGCTGCCGATTAAGCGTGGGAGAGGGAGGCCGTCTGCTTTAAGCCCACCCTTGGTGTCCCTCCATCTTCTTCCTTGGTCTTAGTTTTGGTGATCTGCAGGTTTGGGTGGAATGAGTCAGTAGCTTTTCGATTAGAATTAGCAAGCTGTTACTGATGATGTACCGTGTGTTCGGGATTGTGGTTTGCTGAAAAGAGGACTACAACGTGGTGTATACCTTAGAGAGACTTCAGTGAAAAGCCAGCGTAAGGTGCAGGTGCCTGTGGCAGGTGGTAATGAAGTACTGTGCAGAGGACACAAGAAGATGCTGTGGAGGTGCACAAGGAAGTGTGAGTGAATCCAAATTGGGCGGCATGAGTGAAAGGTACCTTAGATAGAGTGGCTGTGGACTTGGGGTATAGCGCAGTGGTAGAGTTCTTGCATGCATGAGGCCCTGGGATCATCCAGGGCCCGGATGACTGTACTAAAGGTAACATGAAGGGTAGATAGAATTTCTGTTAGAGAAGAGGGAGGCATTTTAGGTTAGAGGATATCAGGAGCAGAGGTCAGAGCATGTATAAGAACATGGAGTGTTTGAGGGTAGCCAGTTGCCCAAAGAGTCTGGGGCAGGTTTGTAGAGGAACGTAGTAGAAACACTAGAAAAATAGTTTAGGGCCCAATTGTGATCCTCCAAGCAGACCGGGAGAGGACTGTCTTCTGAGGGATAGAAGGTAGGAGAGTTGGTGGGGCCACCCCAAGTCTGCGGAGAAATTACGTTCGTTTAGCCCTGTTCTCTTAGCCAGAAGCCCCAGGAGAGTAACTGAGGGACAGCCAGATTGAAATTACAGAACTTGACACAGATTGGCTAGAGATACAAGGGTTGAAGTCCTCTTGGAGGTTTACTGTGAGAGAGAAGTGGAAAGGCTTAGAAAACAGTCACAAGTAGAAAGATGGGAGTTTCCCCCAAATAAAACCCAAACTCCTAAATGAAGATGGCCTGGTGGCAGGTTTCCTAGAATGCTCGCTAGATTATCAAGGGTAGTGGCTCTGTTTTGGCTCTTAGAATAGGGAGAGGATGTTTTACATCTTGTTAGTTCCCTGGAGGAAATGTTGATGTTTCATTTATCCTCTCAGCTTTTTCTGGTTTCATAGTTTTTTTGTGAACTGAGATTTAGGACTAGGACTCCCTCAGGGTCCTGTAAAATCCTTGTCTATTAATGTGGGCTCAAACCTGCAATAACTATGTATCTTTTGTCTTTGTTGAACAACATTGGTATTGACTGTGACTGTTGAAAAAATGCTGGGAGAGCCTGCTGTCTCGTTACCCCACATTCCTGCGTGGACTCGGTGAAAGCCGCCATCCTCCCCTTTCCTTATCTTGGCCATTGACACTGTGAGTCCATTCAGGCCTCCATACCAGAAAGCTGAGAGTTCTCCTTCAGTCACCAGTCACCTAATGAAAGCTTTTGACTATAGGCTGTAATAACAAATGCATTTTACTTTGTGGCCCAGAACATACACATGTGTCTGATTCGAAAGTTTTCTTAAAAAATTGTCTTTACATCTTTATATCTGATAATCTCTAACACTTTCTATTCCATTTGAATTCATTTTAAGCAGAAATTCATGATGTCAGCACTAAAGTGATTTCACTGGGTTTACAACCACCAGTACCTGAAAACTGGTCTCTGGCCTCTGGCTTTCCTCTCCCGTCTCAGTACAAATTGGATCCCCTTCTCTCTCAAGTTCCTTAGCATGACACTTGTGTGACACCGTATATGGCCTGTGCTGCCTGTACTAGTTTTTTTAATGCCGTTCTGAACAAATTCTCTTTTATGTAGAATGCACTTTTCCTTTGTCTCCACTTGACAAACTCCTATTTCTCCTTCAGTTCCAATTAAGGTATTATCTACTTCTTGACGTCTTCCCTTCCCTCTGAACACAGTTCCTTGTCTATGCCCCTTTAGTATTTTTCCCATTTTTAAAAGTTAAAATTTTAACTGATACATAAAATCATAAAAATTACACACATTAGTGGGCTGCCATGTAGTGATTTGATACATACACATGTATACATATATGTACTTTTTTTTGTGACTGGGTCTCACTGTGTAGCTCAGCCTGGCCTGGTGTCACAATGTAGGCCAGGTAGACCATGGACTGCATCAGCCTCCCAAGTGCTGGGGTTACAGGTGTGTGCCACTACATCCGGCCAAACATGGTATTTTTATTTTAGATTTTTCTTTTTTTCTTTTTTTTTTTTTTTTTTTTGCGGTACTGGGGATCGAACTCAGGACCCTGCGCTTGCTAGGCAAGCGCTTATTCCATGAGCTATATCCCCAGCGGTATTTTTATTTTAAAATATTTAGTTGAAAAATAAAAATTGCATACATTGTAGGTGGTACAGTGTTATGATTGGATGTGCATCAGTAAGCACTTATTAAATAACTGATGGCTTTGGCTCTGCCATGGCAACTGAAAAGGGCCTGGCCCCTGCCACTTGGTCAGGTGAGAGTGGCAAAGACCTGTTCCTGCTTAAGCCTCCCCTTGGTGAATTTGTATTGCCATTGTGTCAGCAGATTTGTAGGCTCTTGCTGCTTAAAATTGTCATGGACCACTAGTATCTTCTTTATGCAAACATTAATTTTAGGAAATGGAATGGAACAAATAAAACTAGAACATACCCGTGATGAAGGTGGGGCAGAGAGGGAGTAAAATGTACTTCGTAGCTTTAAAAATTGGTTAAAGTGTATCATAAATACAGTTAGTACTAGGTGCTTCACATACGTTATCACTTATTTACACATATTATCTCCTACATCATAATGACCACTTTATTCTCATTTTGTGTAAGGGTGATCAGAGGCTTAGAGAAGTCAGAGAACTTGCCTAAAGAACTGGTTGCGGGCTAGGGATGTGGCTCAGTGATAGAGTTCTTGCTTTATATGCACAAAGTGATGGGTTCGATCCCCAGCACCATCAAAAAAAAAAACTGGTTAGCATGTAGTGAAGAAGAAATTTGAGTGTGGATCTGCTAAATTTAAGTATTAAGTTGCTTTCCTCATTAGTAAATATAACCACCAAAGTAACAAATTAGAAGTATCTGTTATTCTTAAACATAAATTCATAAGCCAGGCATATTGGCAGTCCAGTAATCCCAGCACTCTGAGAGGCTGAGACAGGAAGATTCTAAGACTGAGCTGAGCCTGTTCAGTTTAGCAACTCAGTAAGACCCTGTCTCAAAGTAAAAAGGGTTGGGCATGTAGCTCAGTGTGAAGGTTGAGTTCAATCCCCAATACTGAAAACAAAAATTAATAAAATTGAAGTATTTATTCTCCAGTTGAACCTACTGTGCAACAAACACATCTGTTCCCTGACCTCATGTGGGGAGAGAGACATTACTAAAACACCAGTGTGTTGGGTACTGTGAGAGGACTTGGCAAGTCTCGTGGGAGAAGGGCGTCTAACAGTGTCAGCCCGGGAGGGCTGAGGCCGCATTTACATAACGTGTAAAGAAAGAGGAGGAAAAGCGGGGTGAAGCAGCATTCCATGTAGAAGGGTCCGTGGTTTGCAAACCTTATACCAGCAGAATCTTTTTTAAAATTGAAGCCAGGGCAACCCATTAGGGACACCTCTTGTCTCTCAGGAGCTATTCCTATTCCCCCAATACATTTTCCTACTCTTATAAATACGTTAATTAATTAATTAGGAAAATAAATGTAATGCTCAGCCACAGTTACGTAAATGTATAAAAGACCGCTGCTTGGATTGAAGGAGGTGGGAATGACCGGCTCACTTCACATCTCTGCAGTGTGGCTGCTGAAAAGGGACCTGTACGGAGCTCCATGAAAACTCAATTTAAAAACCACAGCTCTAGTACAATTCCCGTGTTTTATAAATGGAGAGAGAATTTGGCAATTTTATAGCATTTGTCACTGGCCACTTGAAGACAAATCTAAAGCTGACTGTGCGGACTGCTCCTATACTGCTTTGCTTCCTGCCCGAATGGCCCCTTTGGGTTGTCAGGGGGCCAAAGCTCCCTTCCCTTGAACACGAACAGCAGTGTAAGCACTTATGATTATAAGTGGGCTCTGTGTTTCTTGTTGGGACTCGGCGGCTGTGTCCTGCTAAACCCTGAACGTAGAATAGGGAGGATGAGGGACAGGGCATGTGGGAGCACAGAAGGGGTTGCCTGGGATGGTCAAGGGGGACTGTTGCATTGGCCTTCTGGAGGCTCGAGCCAGAGGGCATGGGCTTGAGGAGTTATTAGGGTAAGAAGCCATTGTAAATTCCTTTGTGACAAGTTTTAAGTGATGAGGAAAAGGGAGAGGCTGTTCGTGAAGAGAAACAAAGAGGGGGAGCATTTTGTTGCTTTATCTATTGTAGTATTAGAGATTAAACCCTGCACCTTTGCACTGAGCTACATCCCCAGCCCTTTTATATTTTAAGTCAAGGTCTTGCTTAATTGCTAAGTTGCCCAGACTGGGCTCAGACCTGTGACCCTCCAACCACAGGCTTCCAGAGTACTGGGATTATAGGCCTGGGTGACCATGCCTGGCTTGTTGTTTTTTTTATTTTAAGCAGGGAAACACTGGAATGTTGTTATAAGCTGAAGGGACGAAGCCTCTGGTAAAGAAGAGAAAGGAGTAAAGAATAAAGAGTGCAGGGGTTGGAAAGCAGACAAGCGCCAGTCTTGGTCCAGCCAGAGAACCGCCCTGCAGTCACTAGCAGCCTTTGCAAGGGGCTCTTTAAAACCACTACGGCAGTTTTGATGCAGCTGTAAAGCTTTCAGGCTCCCGTCTGAGTCCAGCAGGGCCAGACCTGCTATATATGGTGTCTCCTGGCCATGTGCACATTCCCCTTCCTCCTTCCCACAGCCATAGTTGCTCTGTTCAAACACCCAGACACATAGATTTTTTTTCCCTCGAAAGGCCTGTGCAGCGTTTTTATTTATGTTGTATAACCTAAGTGTACAGATACCTGCTAACAGGAGCCTGTTCTTACAATGCATCTGACAAGCCGTCCACCAGCCGATACAGTTCTTGGAGGTAGCTCTTGGTCAGGTGAGATGGCTTCAGGAAGTGCCTTACCCACTTTTCTGTTTGCCCACAAACTGTCAGTGGCCCCCATAATCTCCCTTGAAGGGTTGGGCGTCATGGAGAAGGCTTTTAGGAAACCAGGTGGAGATAGCCATGTACATAGCCCTGGGAGAGGGTCAGCGTGCCAGCTTACAAATAAATGAACCATTCATTAGCACGCTGCTGGGGCTTGAGTGTGGCCATGTAGGCTCAGCTTTCTTGGCCTCAGCCAGTGACAGAGGAAGGGAAACAAACTTCATGAATGTCCCCTTTGGGGCTCCTTCCTCACAGCCAGTGTGACAAACTTGCCCAGGTGCCCACTAGTCTTCATTGAGTTAAAAATCAGATCCTCTTGAAGCAGCTTATAAACTACCACAGGGGCAAAACAGGGCCAAAACACAACTGGCATTGTCAGAGGCTCAAACAGAGCCAGTGAGACAGGATGTTCAGAATTGCCAATAGGTGGCAGGAGGTCAGAATTGGGAATAACAAGAATTCTTCCCTTGCAAGTTGAAACTGAGAGGAGGAAGTTGTGGCTAGGAAACTCTCCTGTTCCTTTTAATTCTGCAGATACTGTTACTGTCTTCCCAGTCGCCCAGGAAGAGGCTCTTGGTGCTGTGCTGTCACTGAATAGAGGAAATAGAATAAGAGACACTGTGGCTTGGGGGAAGAGGGAAGGGGAAGCTCAGGCTTCATTCCAGCTCCTCTCTTCACCGTGCAACTTTGTTACTTAAGCTCCTTGGTTTTCTGTTCTGTGAAATGGGCACAAGTTCTGATGGCTACATCATATGTGGATTGAGGGAACTGCTGAGGACTTAACAAATGGTGGCATGCACTATCTAACATAATGTAGAGTCCATACCTCTGGCCTTTTATTATTAGAGTCTCCGAGTCGGAGTTTTTCTTTTTCTGTCTCCTGTGTCTGTACTTGCCTTTTAGAGAGATTAGGGAGCTGTTGAAGAAGGCGTGAACTTTTTTTTCTTTACTATCTGGGTTATTTGTCTTCCTTATATGTAAAAGAGCTCAGTATTATTTATGAGCCATTGGAATCACTGAGAGACAAGGATAGTACTGTGACGCTTAAAACCTCAATAATAAATTGTGGGTTTAAGAACATCATCAAACTTGGGAGAAGCAGTTGAAAATGCTCCTAAACAGAGAATAGTTTATGCACAGAATTAAGTCTATATTCAGAGTAGGTGCTTAGTACGTACTCATTCGATGAATGGTTAAATTAATTATTTAATATAAGAATCTTTTGTTAATCTTTTTAATATTTATTTTGCATTCTTAAGGGCAGTTTTTATGTCTTAGTGTGGAGCTCCTCCCCCCAAAAAGCTCTGAAATGACGAAGTTGAATCAGTGGCAAAATAATGACTTGACCTCAGCATTTAGCAGAAGCATTTATTATGAGGAATGCAGTATATGCATGTGAATTCAGGGTGAAGTAGAGCCCTTCTGCTCTTTTGTTTAAACTTAGTACAAACGTCATTATTGTATGGTCAGAGTGTAGCAAGTGTTGGCTTTGTTTTGCAGTGGGCACTGGGATCATCAAGTTTTTGTTTCGATTAACCATTTTGAATTTATTTTATTAATTGTCCTTCCACCTTCCTACACGCCTGAACCTTTCTTAAATGGTTCAGGCTGTCCTAACTGTATTTGGCCATACTGTTGTTTTTGAGCTACACTGGATACATTTACCTATCCTCTTGAATCGCAAGTGTGTGTGTGTGTGTGTGCGTGTATAATAAAAATTTAGTTTCCTCCTCTCCTGATAGACTCCCAGCAATTACTTTTTGTTGTTATAGGTATATATACCTCAGGTTAGCCATCTTTTCTTTCTGGTCTGCATTTTCTAATGTGATGCTAATTTTGTGGCTTTAATTACCCTTGTGAGGATTTCGTAGGGTTTGTTTTAAGCATTTAAACTTTTAAAAATTTTATTTTTATTAGTTTTGCAGTATGTAATGACTGTATTCATGGTGGGCAGCTGGTACATGTATGTAACACACCTTAATTCTTTAAAAGCCACAGCACACCCCCACCCCCTCGGTTGGTCTAAGCGTTAAAGGAGGCAAACAAGTAAACAGAATAGTATGACTCCAGGGACCAGGTTTATTTTTTCCTGTATGTGTTAAGGATTTGCCCCAGGCCTCACACTGAGCTATATTCCTAGCCATTTTGTTTTGTTTTGTTTTGATTTCTACTTTGAGACAGGGCCTTGTTAAGTTGCCCGGGCTGACTTTGAACTTGTAGTCCTCCTGCCTCAGCCTGCCAGTAACTAGAACTAGGATTCTAGGTTCACCATCATGCCTAGCTTTTGGGGGTACTTACTCCTCAGAGGCTCGGTTTTCTCAGCTGTGAAATGAGGTGGTGGGGAATACCAAGTACCTGGCACAGGGTTGTACTGGCTGTTAATGATAGCATGTGCTCATTTTTCCTATTTAAGAGTTGTTTTTTCTTTTCTTAGTCATTTTTAGAATAGAGAAAATTTCCAGATAAGCTGACTTCATTCGAGATTAGATGTTACCTGCAAAATTGTTAAATAAATTAGTATAAGTCTATTATCTTTGGTGTCCAGGAAAGGTTTCACTGGGATGGATGTCTGTAGTTGCGGATGAAACTCAGAATTGGAGTTGAGATTTCTTTACGTCTGTCCTTTTCGTAACATACAAAGCGTTTTCTCAGGAGAGTTTATATAAAATGATATGGTGCAAAAAGCAAAAGAAGCTATTTATGTAAAAGGAATATATGTGAATTTGTACATGTGTAGATTGTATTTGGAAGGATTCCTAAGAAACTAGTAACTGTAGTTTCTTTAGGGAGAGGAATTGGTTGGCTAGGGGATAAAGGTAGAAAGGAGACTTAACTTCATTACCATGTACATGTATTACCTATTCAAAACAGAGAACAGAGTAGACTGAGTATGGTAAGTAAGCTTCAGTCAAGGTCAGGTGGTGTAGGAGTTGGCCTTCAGCCGCTTGTCCGGATATTCCAGGATCTGACTGTCTATGATGTGGGCCAAGCCTTTAGCTCTGCCTCTCCTCTGAAGAGGTGAAAACAAAAGGTCTTCACAGCAGTATTGTTCTTCACTGTCTAGAGAATTTGATTTACAAATTTAGGGTGAAAATTAGTTGAAGCTGGGTGTGGTTGTACCCAGCTGAGATCCCAACACTCTGGGAAGTTAGGGCAGGAGATTGAAAATTTCACCTTAGCTTGGGCAATTTAGCGATGTAAACAGACTATCTCAGAAAGAAAGAAAAAATTAGGTGAGCTTTTCACTAGATGAATAGAGATAGATTTGTTTATTTATTTATTTATTTATTTAGGGTCTTTTTGAGATAGGTTTTGCTATGCAGTTCAATTCAGGCTGGCCTTAAACTCACTTTGTAGCGCAGGCTGACATCAAACACGTAGCAAGCCTGCCTCAGCCTCCCAAGTGTTGGAATTACGGGCATGTGCTGCCATACCCAGCCAAAGGATTAGAATTTTATTTTCCTAGTAGAACTCATGGGAATCTTCCATATACTTGCTATTGATAGGAAAGCTGATTCTTGGTTTGGGTTTATAACTTTACCTCATGTGATAAAATTTGCTGTAGAGCTTTAATTTGAAAGAATTTTGCATCAACAAGTATCCGCTGAACTAACTAGGTGGCGATATTCTAGGAGCAATTTGAATTTTCCCTCTTTTGATTTACAGGCTTCCATCCATACTTTTGTTAGTGTCAGCAGAGTGAGGTGCTGGCCGTACAAACCTTGGGCACTGTGTATCTCCGCAGGCAGTACAATTCTGAGTGTGTATTTCAGGACCAGACGATTCTAATTGTCATGGTTCTCCTAACCAAAGCAGTCATTTTCCAGTCCTGGTGATGCGAGTATTTCATTACAGGGCTGAGGGTGGAAAGGAAGGGCTGCTTCTCAGGAATGCCAAGGGGCTGCGCCTGTCTCTGCTGTTGGGGCTGCGCCTGTCTCTGCTGTTCTTCCTGGTGGCTCCCTGTTGTCGTCCTAGTCCAGAGAAGTCCATGCTTTTTCTTAGTGTAACATTTCAAAGCCCTTCTGGCTTCAGTTCCTGCATCCTATCCTCCCACAAATCTTGGTATTCATTGTTCCATTAACATGTGCTGACCTCTTCTCCACCCCGACTTTGCTTTCAATGTTCTATCCGCTGGAAAGTCCCCTTATCTTTCATTTCTGCGTGTCCAACTTCAGCTCATCCTTCCAGGCCCCAGGTATGTTTTCCTCTCCATGAAACCTTCTCTGGTCCTTCTCAGGCAAAAGTAGTCCCCACACTCTATTTCACTTTTCTCTTGGGATACATAATGCAGTCTCTCTGAAGGCTTTGTGTGTGGTGCATTTTACTTCCTCTGGGAGACAGACTGCCCCTTGAAGGCTGAGCTCCGGTATTAGACATCACTCTAACAGGCACACACCTAACTACATGCCTTCGCACAGCAGTGGGAGCTTCATTTAGGTTCACTGGGTGAACTGTCCATCACTTCCTTGAGAGAAACTTCATGTTTTGTTACCTTCGTAACCCTTTCAGCCGAGAGTTATCTGTAAGACCTATAGAGTGAGTTGTGCTGTGAAACTAAAAACACCTCACCCCATGTTGATACAGTTAGAGAGTTTATGGTCTGAGAAAATCTGTGCTTTTAAGCCTCAGAGGGCAGGTGTATTAACAAACTACAGAATTTTCAAATAAATGAAGAGTTCCATTACCTCACTATTACTGTTGATGAATTGGCCTCCGATGACACTTAAAGCATCAAAACACAGTGTCTTTTCAGGTGAGAGACTGATGAATGATTTTATTAACTTAGAGAAGTCTTATGAAAACAAACTGCTGAACTTCCCCAGTTTGTTTCTGTGTTGGATTATGCTCTGTATCAGTGATGGTAAACCCATGGCATGTGTGCCACAGCAGGCTGTTTGTATCATTGAAAGCTCGAAAGGTTCACCATCACTGCCCTATATCATATAAAATAGTCCAGTCTTTTTGTATAGTAGCCTGTTTCATTGTTGTACCAAAGTGCTATTTCTTAAGACACTGACTGGTTCAAAGGTAGCAAATTTAGAATCCCAGTAACAAATCCCACCAGATAGTATTGGGTAGTCATCGTTACGTCAGATGGCTGCAGTGCACCAGCCATTCTCCTGTAAGTGACGGTCACGCACTCTGCTGTTTGGGGTCACCCCATTCATCACTCGTAACCTCAGACACTCCCATTAGAAAGTTTTTGTTTTTGTTGTTCAGTTCTGAGTAAGTCTTCCTCTGTCTATGGGTCGCCCTTTGGTTTTGACTGTAACTCTGCAACAGATACATTGTGTAATCACTTTTCTACAACTGTCTGTCTTCTGGTATTTCATCTTTTCCCTTCTCTCTATTTTTAAATTTTATTTTCAGTAAAAATTATGCATATCTATGGGGTATGATGTGATATTTCAATAAAAAGTACACATTGTGTAATCAAATTAGTACTTAGCATATCTGTCACCCCATATATTATTTTTTGGCATGAGAACATTCAAACTCCTGTCTTCTAGCTGTTTTGAAATATATACATATTGTTAATTCTAGTCACCCTACAACGTAGAACACAAGAACTTACTCTTCCTAACTGTAATCTATTGTCTCTTAAAATAGAATGTCCAAAACTATGGTCAATAGGCTCTATTCTAAGGAGATTCTGATCAGTGCTGAGTAGAACAGAAGTCTCACTTTGGACGTGGAGGCTGTATTTCCATTGATGTATCTAAAATCACATTTTTTTTTTTGGTACCACCAGTATCCTCTTGACTCCCATTGAACATGTACCGTTTAAGCCTTGTAAGGCTTTTTCACATATAGGTAGGTATCACTTAGCTGTCTTGTACCTCTGCAGTTGTTCTTTTAGACCCAAGTATAGGACTTGGTTTATCTGTGTTCAAATTCCTTCTTGTTGGAGTCAGCCCATTAAAACCACCTTGTTGAAATACTGTTGGCGTGTTTGAGTCATGTAGCATTCGTTCCCCTGCCTAACTTGTTATCTGCCGGTTGATAAATATGTTCTTTCCTCTGTCTTAGCCATTACGCAGATGTTGAGGCCAAACTAAAACCGTTCATTGTACCATGCTATTCCTAGCATATTTTAATGGGCAGGATCAATTGTGTATGGAGGTAGATTGTCTTAAACCAAATATTCCAAAATTAATAACAAATTACCTTTTAGACGAGTAGGGTAGCTATTTAATAACTAATGAAAGACAATAAAAGTCGTATGGTTATCAGAATGAAATTGGGAGTTTGAAAGTTGATGAACTTGCTTATATTCTTATATGTAATTAAATCTATTAAATAATAAAACAGAACAATTGTTCTATTTTTATATAAGGTCCTAAACAGAGAGCCCTCTAGTGTGATTAGAGGCAGTATGGTACAGAGGAAAAGGCCTCAAACTTGGCCTCATATTTACTGTTATTTATTCAGCAAATATCTATTGTGTGCCTACTGTGCTTAAGCCCTAGACATACAAAGTTGAAAAACCCAGACTTGATCTTTGTTGTTTACATCTAGTAGGACAAATAATTCCATGGTGCATGGCTATAATAGCTATATAATAACTGAGGAGGCTGAGGCAGAAGGTTTGCTGTGAGTTTGAGGCCAGCTTGAATTACATTGTGTGTTCAGGATCAGCCTGAACTACATGGTGAGACCCTGTCTCAAAAAGACAAAACATTTTTTAAAAAAATTTCAGTAGCTCCATTTAACTCTCTTAATAGCTCACAAGTAAAAAGAAAGAAATGAAATTAATCTCATACTTTTAACTTACTAGATCTGAAATATTTCAACATTTTGCAGTATAAAATGAGATTTTTATATTTTTATCCTCGAAATAAATCTTTGAAATCTTAGACTAGCTCAGTAGTGCTCAGTAATCACAGGTAGACAGTGGTTACTAATTGGACAGCATAGTCCATACTCAGCTTTGCAGACTAGTCTGTGGTGTTGGGCAAAGTCTTTTCCTTCGTTAGAACTGTTATTTTTCCTGGTTTGGTGGCTCACATGTAATCTCAGCATGTGGAGGCTTGGGAAGAAACCTCATGAATTCGAGGCCAGCCTACACAACGTATCAGGTTCAAGTCTGGCCTAGGTGACATAGTGAGATCCTGCCCCAAAAAACTAAGAAAGGAAGGAAGGATTGATTCAAATTTGCTTTTCTTCTAACAGCAAATGTGGTCCCATCCATGGAGGGGATGATATATAGCTCTCGCTTGCTGTCTCTCTCTCCCTCTTTCTCTCTCTCTCTCCCTCTCTCTCTTTCTCATGAGGGGCTGTGTAAGTAATTTCTGTCCTGCTAGCTGCAGTGTGCCTATGATTCTAGCACTTTAGGAAACTGAGGCAAATTTAGTCCCACCTGGATAATTTAGTGAGGTCCTGCCTCAGAATAAAAAAATAAAGAACGTTGAGGAATGTTCGTCACTGCAAAAGGCTCTGGACTCAATCCCCAATACTCCAAAAACCCCCCCAAAACCCTCTTTATTTGGGTGTAGTTACCTGAAAATACATACAAGTAAAGCAGTGCATCAAACTACACTGAAGGTAGGTGAGCTGTATAGTGTGTGTTCTACCTCAGTAAGATTTTTGTTTTCAAGGGCTGGAGGTACAGCTCAGTGGGCTAAGTGCTTGCCGCTGAGCACTAGGGCCCTGAGTTCGATCCCCGGTCCCGGAAAAAAAAAAAAAAAAAAAAAAAAGATTTTTGTTTTCAGTAAATAAGGTCACTTCCGGCTTTTCAATTTTTGCTGAAATCATTCCTTCATGAACCTATATGATGTGAAAAACACAAATAGCCAGTAACTGTCTTCTTCCTGTACAGGATGTGTCTAGTCCGAATGAAGCAGGAAGGCCGGAGTGGGAAATATATGTGTCGTATCATAGTTCATTTTATGTGGGAAGATGTTCAGCAGCGTGGCAGAGTCATGGGGGTAAGTGCTTTTTCACTTTGTTATTTGCTTGGAAATGGGTTCTCGCTGTGCAGTTTAGGTTGATCTTGAACTCACTATGTGGCCCACATGGGCCTCTGACGCATGATGATCCTCTTCCCCCTGCCTCAGCCTCCCAGTGCGGGGATTATAGGCGTGTACCACCATGTCCAGCTTGCTGTCAGATACGTGATCTGGGTAACTCTGATAAAAGTTACACTTGACTTGAATTTGGGGCTTTTCTACTTTAGAGTAGACTTTGGACTTCTGTGAAATGCTGCCTAATGTCAAGGGGCAGTTTAGCTGTGGTCACTTTTTCTACCTCTGTGGAGACTGACTCACCACAGTTGTGTATTTTTACAAATTATTGTGGCTTGTCAGGGTGGGGATATGCTCTGTGCAGAGATGGTAGTGGGGGTGGAGTTGGTGAGCAGAGGGATCAAGTACTAATTCAGGTGAAGAACACTTCTCTTCTGGAATGAATTTAGTATTTGAGTCCTCCTCTAAGTTCTGATGAAAAAGGTTTTCTGTCCAAGACCTGCCCAGTCCTCATGGCAACAGTCCAGTGCAGAGTTATAATGGTGCCTAGCTCTTTCTTCCCAGAGACCCCTATAGTTTCTTCTTCCCAGTTGCCTTTGCCAAAGCCCACGCAGGCCAACAATGATCCAATCCCCCTTCAGCAAGTTATGCTGAGCAGCCTATGTCAGCTACCCTGTGCCCCCTCCCCTCGGAGTGCATATAAGCTCCAACCCTGTCCTTTGTCTTCAGAGAGCCAGCACAGCTCTCTGGGTGCTGACTCCCTCCATGCCTGCATTAAACTTTTATCTCTTGCTGTTTATATCTCTCTCCTCTGCGTCGTGTTAGATTCAGTACCTAATTCTCACTCAATCAAAAAGATCCTGGTATTGGGCCTACACTGTCTTCAGGAACTGAAAAGCATCCTCCTTGATCACTAGAAAACTTGGACAAAATACCCACTGAAAATGTACGTTTAACAGCCTGAGAAAGGAGAATACTCATATGTCACATGGGATGTGATGACAACAGAAGAATGAAGCCAGAACATCGGAAGTGGGTTCTGTAAACAGTAATCCCTTCTGTGCGCTCTAGGTGTCTAGCCCATGTTCAGTCACTTGCGGTTCCTTGTTTCCCATTTTGTTGCCTCCAGCTTGTGGACACCCAAAGTAGAACTGCCTGGGTCATGAAGCGGGTTAATTTGGTTTCTTTCATATCAGGGAAGTTCTTCTGTAGACTGAGAAGTAAATAGAGTTTATGAATGTGTTAAAAAATCACACATGTTGGAGAATAAAAACCAAACAATGAAAAGCATTTAATGTGAAAAAAACCCCAAGTGTCTTTCCTAGTCTAACGCCTAGAAATAACCATTGTTTGTAATTGTGGTATATTTTTCTAGCGTTTTCTGTGCAAATATATAAATGTATAGTCTTGAAAACATAGAGGGACTTAATGCCATTTACATTATTTTGAATCGTGGCTTTTTTCACTTAATGTATATTAGATATGTTTTAATATTATAATTACTTTTTAAACTCAAAATATTTTAACTAAGGTTGAAATCTCAATTCTGACTCATCAATCTCAATTCTGGGCATTTTCTTCTTCCAAAAAATAACCCCTGTTTCCATTGGGTGTATGTCTTTTACAACTCTGCCAGGCTACCTGTAGAAAATAGGTCGTACTGGATTTTGTGTGTTTTGTTACACACAGCGCTGTTCTTCATGTACTCACATGCAACTTTCTTTTCACTTAACAGTGTTCCAGCGGTCTTTCCCTGCTGCATAGGAATTCTCTAGTCATCCTTTACTTTTATTATAATTACTTTCACACGCGCCTGTGCTCTTGGCTATTGTTATTGGTCACTTTATATGCAAAGATAGAGTCTTTGAGAGTGTGTCCTGGAGGTGATGGCTGCCTCTCTGAACCTGCTGATGCAGGTGTAGGAGGCACAGTGGACCTGGGTGTGGCTTTCAGTGTCTTCATTGATATTTACATGGCATTCTTTGGGACAGTAGACCATTGGAATTTCCTTTTTGCTTTAAAAGATAATAAAAAGTGAGAAAAAAACAATAAAAAGGATACAGAATTTCAAAACAATATGTGGGATTCCTATTCATGATAGGAAATGACGGTGCACATAAAAGCTTTGGCCGTTATCATCGTCGTGTCATCACACTGCCACCCTCGTTACCTATTTTGGAGTCAGTATTGAACTCTTTTTAATTTCCTCTTTGGTTCATTTTAAAATTGTTCTTACTGTCCTGCCTGCCACGTGTCTCACCTACCCAGCGTGAGATCAGCAGCCCTTAGGGTATTCATCAGCGGGGTGTTCCACATACCCTCAGTATTTATGGCTCAATTTTGTGGCAGCACACAGTGGACACGGGGTGCTGTTGGACTTCTCAGATCCTCCCGTTTTATGGTGACCAGTGATATCCTTTGGCCAGTCAGAGGCTTGGCTGACTGTCCGGCAGTTAATGCAGCAGCAGCTCTTCTGTTTGTGACCCTGCTTTTCCTGTCACTGTTTGCTACACTCTGCTGGAAGTTGGGCCACTAGAGTGATGTAGGCCACCGCTGTCTCCTCTTGAATAGCTTAATAAGCCATACATTGCTGACTCTTAACCATAGGAGTCTTTTATTTGTCCCTCTGCCCCACTCCTGAATTTCCTTCTAGACCTCCGTGTACCTCTGTATCCAACATTTAGCACTTTGGGCCTTCTCCTGTGTTGCTTTGTATGTCTGTCCCTTCTGCTTAACTGGAAGCTTTATGTAAGGAGGAAATTGTCTTAGGTTTTTACTTATGCAGTAAACATTAAATAAATAAGTGCTTGTCAAGTGCTTGTCAATTGAACTTCAGCCTCTGAAATTCTTTTTAAAAGCTACCTTATTATCAGATAAATCATACCTGATTAGTCCTTGGTCCAAACGTACATCCATGGAACACTGTAGGAATTACTGCCTCCCATTTTATTCCGCCATTTTTTTTTCTAGTTGGATTGTTGTATTTTAAATCACTGTTTAAGGGGCTGGGGATATAGCTCAGTGGAATAAGCGCCTGCCTAGCAAGCGCAGGGTCCTGAGTTCCATCCCCAGTACTGCAAAAAAAAAAAAAAAAAAAAATCACTGTTTCTCAGATTTTAGTGTGCCTAAGGTTCACCTGAGGATTTTGTTCAGATTCTTCTTCAGTAGGCTTCAGGAATTGGGCCAGAAGCTACAGGTCTGGAGAGTTTCCCCATGTTCCCAGCAGCACAGGGGAAGGGCAGAGTGTCTCCCCCCGCCCCCCCACATGGCTGGGAACTCACGCCAAGGCCCCATGCTCGGCGAGGGTGCTGTCACTGAGCTCCGCACCCAGCCTGCAACTACATTTGAATAGCAAGGTTTCAGTGATTCTCCTGGTACAGGATATCAACTTTCCCTCGTGAAGAGAAACACCCAGGGTCTGGTTTAGTTACAAAGACTATAAATAAAGTTAATGACTGTAAAATAATAGAAATTTAAAAGAGCTAGGGGATGACTGTTACTTTCCTGTTTACAGTGGACCTGATCCTCGCTTTCAGCCTTACAGTATGAACGGCCCTGTGCAGGTGCAGTAGCCACCTTTACATTGTGTGTGTGTGTGTGGAGAGAGGGCATCTTAGTCTTTTGTGAGTGTACAGCCTGAAGAAATGGGACGTGTAGCTAGGAAAAAAAGAAAGGGCAGTGTGGAGCAGTTTCTTTATTAAAACAAAACAAAATCAGGTGGTATCCGGGGGCTAACTACATGATCTCCAAGTTTCTGTTCAGCTATGGAAAGCAGTGATTTGAAGGTGGTAATTTGCAAATCTGTCTCTGTGTTATTTGGCATCCCAGGTGTACTTTTGTAAGAAAACGCATATAAAAAGTAAAATTTATGAAACTAATTAATGCAGTGGTGATTTTTCTTATGCCAAAGAGTTCTTACAGGCCATTACTTGGAGTGGATTGGTGAGGGGAGGTGAAAAACCAGGAGTGACACTTGGGAATTGATGATAGATCAGACATTTGAATCAAGGACGCCTTTGGAATTAGAATTCCAATCAAGAAGTACTTTGACGTGCGTGTTCTAGTTGATAGGTGGGAGAAGTTTCATTTATGAAAGTTTGCTTTTTATCGGCTTTTTAGGAGTCCAACTATTGTGAAAAATGGTGCAGACTCATATCAGTGAAGCTGTTACAAAAAAGCAAACGTTAAATTTGAAGTTACAAAAATCACATCAGTAATTTAGAGGGTTCTGACTCTAAAAAATATTATTTGGGATTTAAATCTATAAAGTAGCTGTGGAAATAAAGTTCATTATGTCACCTCATCTGGTCTTGTTTTATTTCATTAGCTGGTTCTTAAAAAACCTTTGTGAGCTGAGTTGCAGCTGAAGAGGTTGGAGACCATTTTTCCTTGGGCCCTTGCCGCACTCCTGAGTGTTGGTAAGAGTAAGAACTAAGACTTGACACAGCTGTGAAAACAGACAGCGCCTTTGGCCTCAGCGCTTTCTCCCAGTGCAGGCAGATTTCAGATGTAAATTTCACTCTCTGCCTCTCCTACTAATGAAGTAAGTTTCTTTTGCGGGGTTTGCAGCCAGGTGTGTCCAGTCTTGTGGCTAACCGGGTGCTTTACTTAATTTTTCCATTTGTGACATTTCAACCAAACTTTAAAAACAAACATAAAAATTAGCTGAAGGCAGTGGCTCAAAGTGTTAATGGTAACCTTAGACTGGTTAAGCAACTTCCTCTCAGTTCTGCTCTGCCAGACATCTCCACCTTGTGGCTTCAGTGAACAGGTTTAAGCTCTCCAGGCCATGGAGACAGGGGTGGGAGGAGGGTGGGGCGGCCATAGTTAAGAGGTTGGAGTCCATCCTTATCAGTGGTACCGGGCATGCCCGGTACCTCAGCAAGACTTCAGATGGTTTCCTGCTAGTAGTATTCCAGAATAAGAATGGTTCTCCTGTTACCTCCTCTACCTGCTGTCTGCTCCAGGGATGGTGCAGAGGGAAGAGGTGGTATGTGGGCCCAAATGGACTCCTTTGTGAACTGCTTTGCTTTTCAGAGCTATTTTTTCCCAATGCAAGGTCCTGTGTGATCACACTCCGGACAACCTCTCCAAACTCATTTCCCCTCATTCTTGAACCTTAAATAAGTGAAATCTTGTAGCACATGTGCCTGGCACATAGTAAGCACTCAGTGAGCATCACGTTCCATCCTCGTTTCACGCATCCCTGCCTGGTGCCGAGCTGAGCGCCTTGCTGTTCCTGACCGAATCTTTCCTCATTTGGAGCCTACAGCTGGATTGCCTGACACTCCAGCCCCAGAGCCTTCATCAGACGGGAAGCCAGTCCCGGGTTCCCCGGGTGGAAGTACTGTAACCGCACATATGTCCTCCTTTGGGCTCTTTATGCTTTCTGTTTTCTATAATGGTTGTTCCATGTGTTGACTGTCTTCCATGTGAATTCCTGGAGGGCAGGATCCCCTGCATCCTCCTTTGTATTTTCCTAAGTGCCTGTAATTGCCTCTTGGCTGAATAGGTACCCAGGAAATATGTAAAGAATAAAAGAAGACAGTTCTAGGGGCCCAGAATAAGTATTGGAAAAAATGGAGCAGGGAGATGGGTTTTTATTGAGGTTTTTAAATTGAGAATGGATTTTTATTGATTTTTTTTATTGAGGACATTTGTTTACTGTGTTAGTCTTAAATATTGGAAGAAAAAGAAATGAGATATCATTTCCTCTACTGTCAGTTTTTATGTTTCTTTTTTATGCTTTCCCATTTTCTAATGGAGTTATTTTATTAAAAAACAATTTATACATGGGAGAGTATTTTATGTTTCTAAATAAGAAGGCTTTAAATCTTAGCAAAGGCATTAGTTTTCAGGAAATTTTCTTCCAAGCCTCAGAAATTTCCCTTCTACCTCCTTTCTCCTCCCCCGTAAAAATCTTCAAACAAGGCTAGGTATATAGCTCAGTGCAACAGTATTTGCCTAGCATGCATAGACCACGGGTTCAATCCCTGCCACCATTAAAAACAAACAAAAACAAAATCCTGTTTTACCATGAGGTGAAAATTTTGCTATGCTTTGCATCTCAGGTCAGAACTGAAACTCAGTGTCGAAGGTTTTGTTTTTAAAGACAGCCATGTTAAAAATGCAGTTTTTGCGGTCATATGTAGGAATGGTGTGAGTGTAGAGAACAGCCCCTGGGCTGGAGGCAGTGGAAATAAGAATATGTGTTTGTTCTCATAGATCAATAGTGCTTTTGAAAGGGCTTCCATGGCCTGAGCAGTGGGAGTGGGTGCTGTTATTAGGTGAGAGACGCTGACTTCTTAGAAGGCAGAGTAATTCCATTCTGGGGTTGGCTCGGGCATTTAAACTGAGTCCAACTGAAGATGTACTCCTGGTGGAGGCGTTTCTTTTCCTGTGCATATTCCCTCCCCTTGGGCACCAAGAAGTGATGGAGAACACCACGTTGGTGTTCAGGCAGTTTTCCAACTGGCCAGGGGCCTGCGTCTGCATAGCCAGGACATTGGTCTGGTGGCTCAGTTGCCTGTTCCCCTGAGCGCCTCCTCGTACTCCATTTTGGGGAGATGTCTCTGACAGAGAAGTGATAAACTCTTCTGTATTTGAAGTGAATCATAGCATGAAATCCTCCATGCACTCGGTACTTAACTCTCATGACCATTTTTACCTTCCATCGTAGACTATGAGTTTCCTGAGGTCTAGTTTGTCTTTGTATTCCTGCTGCCCCTGAAATAGACCTTTACATGTAATGGGTCTTCAGTCACTGTTTCTTGACTGAATGAGTAAATGAGTGAATGTGATCCCCTTCTATTGGTTTAGTTGACTTAATTTAGGAGAAAGTGTCCTGATTCCATTTTTCAAAGCCTTGGCTGCCTCAGGGCATACTTACTGTCTTGCCTTTCCATAATGTCCTGCCTTAAGTACCCCTCCCACCAAATGCCCCAGTTCAGTTCACCCATCCAGAACAGGGGATCTCTTCAACCCGTCCATTTCTTTTGCCCCCTAGGGTCTCTGGCTACTCTGTTCCATTTGACACTTTTTTTCTGTGGCCACAGCAAAACTTACAGTTGACTGCACAGGAGAATGGACACCGCCAAAGCCATTTTCCAACTTACCTTTCAGTGGTCACTCTTCCTTGTCACTCAGGAGGCAGGAACAGTTCCGTGAAATTCTTCCTGTCTCACTTCTGATGTCATCACCGTCTGTCCAGGCCCCAGAAGCTGGAATTGCTAGAGCCATTCCCTTTCTTTGTATTCCTACTGCCCCTGAAGTGAAGCTGCCCTCATCTGCATCCAGGTATTTCCAGGGCTTATCCTCACCTCTGGTTCCATGGCCATTGTAATCATCATGGGTCCTTTAGTATGAATAGTTTCTGAAGGAACTGCGAGCTCTTCTTACTGTAGGGAACTAGATAGCTGCCAGAGATTGTCTTTCTGAATCCCACACCTGAACATGTTCCTCTTATGCTAGAAACCTCTGAGGGTTCTCATTGCATACCGGACCCATTCAAACTTCATGGCAATGTATACAGAACCCTTTATAGCTATATAGAATGTGCATGTTCCTAGAAGTATGCATGCTGCTGAAGTATGCGTGCTGAAGTATTTAGAGATGAAAAATTTTGATGCCTGCAATTTCAAATGGTTTTGCAAAGAAGAAAGGAATGTGTGGACATACAGTGATAAAGTGAGTATCACAAAATACTGCATTGCTCACACTTGGGAGTTGAAAGGTTAGACAGATTTTTGTTATATTATTATTACATCTTTTTTAAAAAACCGGAGGGCAGAAGTAGTTACATCCTGGCTATAGGCCACATTGTGGCAATAGGCCACCTTTCTGGTCTAATCAACAAACTATTACTGGGTTGGGGATATAGCTTAGTGGAATAAGCACCTGCCTGGCAAGTGCAAGGTCCTGAGTTTGATCCCTGGCACTGTAAAAAACAAACAAACAAACAAACAAAATATTACCCCCACACACACACACCCTGAAAAAAATGTCTGCACACACACACAAACACGTGTTCTACGCATGTACTAGGGCTGGGTCTGCCTTGGTGTGCCATGTTCTTTTATGCTTCCAGACTAGTTTGTGCTGTTTCCTCTGGCTAAATGGGCCTTACCCCATCTCCTCTGCTCATGGTCCTGTACAACACAGCTGGGTAGTACTACTCCAAGATATTCTCCCAGTGCTTACCTGTGACGTTAGTACGTTTGGCCATCCCACCTCTGTACTGCTGCGTCAGTGTGTGTAGACGTCTGAGATAGAACTTACCAGGGAATGCTGTAATTGTTGGTGAATGTGGGTCATTTGCGCTGGCTGGGATAAGGGTCCTGAGGTCTTTGGTGTTTTATACAGTGTGCCTAAAGTAATCACTGTGGAAATTCTTGTCGGGTGAATATAGGAACTTCATTGTTAGCGTGTGGCTAGCCTTATCTCCCACATACTGAATTGATGTTCTTCTCTGATCATACCTGGATTTAATTTCTCTGGCCCTTTCTCTCCATAAAAAATTTTATTTTTCTCTCCTTGCCCTGCCTCAAGGATTCCCTTGTCCTTTATCAATGCTTTTGAGCCTTAGAATGTTAGATTGGGAGCCTTTATGCATGTATGTGTTCTTCTAGTGCTGGTAGTTGAATGTGTGCCTTTCACATTAAGCTACACATCTACCCTTTCTCAAATTTTGTTTTCTTCTTGAGACAGGGTCTTGCTAAGTTGTCCAGACTAGACTTGAATTTATCCTTTTGCCTCAGCCTCACAGAGTGCTGGGATTACAGGCATGCACCACCATGCCTGGTGGCCTTAGGGATTCTTTAACTTCGGGATTCTCAATCTATGGAAAGATCTTGTGGGTATGTGCATTTTGAAACATGCCCCGCGGAACCTGTTGCACAGTCTGGTCCAATTGTTGTTCCTGTGGCGGCGAAGTGGAGCCTAAGGAAGCTCGTTAGTTTGCCCTGGGTCATACAGCTGGAAAACGGCCGGATGTGGACTGCAATTGAGCGTGCGGGTTCCAAGTCCTCCACAGTGCCACCCCAAATCCCGCCTGCCTTCCTGGTGTCGAGAACCAAGAGGGCGGCTTTTCCTGAATCGGGGGCTTTTTGTGCAGTCTGGTCCCGGGTGTGAGGCTCCCCTTACTTGGAATTTCTAATCTAATACGGCAGGGGTTTCCTGCTCAACAGGACTAACACAGACCAAGAGGAGAAAAAGGACAGATGAGAGTGCTAACAGTGTTCTGAATTTATTCCTTTTTCCAGCGTTTAAAGTCTGAATGTCTCCACATCATCTGAATTTGCCTTCATTGGTTTTACAATTATTTTTCAGAGACTCTTTGGTTGTGTTTTTTTAAGAGTAGAGGAACACCGAGACTGAACACCGGCACGGAGGGGCTGGGCCAGGAGACTAACAAAGGCAGCATTATATAGTGCGCGGCGATGCCAATAAATGAATTCAGGAGACACCTAGATGTGTTTCTGGAGAAGGGCGCGAGGGGGAGGGGGCTGTAGAAAGTCCGAAAGGTGGGATTAAGATAAATTAAAATGGGGCCAGCATGTTGGACAAGGGAACAGCCTCTTCCTGTTCCCAGCATTGCTTCAGATTTCTCATTCTACTCAGTTCAAAAGTTAAAACTAGTCTTTACCAAGTACCCCATAGTAACCCTCCATCCCTCCTACTCTACCTTAAGAAAAGAAGTCTCAGGCTATTTAACACGGAGTAGCAGTGTTCGTTACTTTTGTGCTACATCTGCTGGATGTTCCTGGGGGATCTGAGACTTAAAACTGGAAAGGAATCGTGCAGTAATGGTCTAGAGTCTCACACGATGGTCCCAGCTTAAGTGCCACTTGGGAATTGGTTAAGAGTGCAAGTTCCAGGGTCGTACCCTGGATTTGCTGAGTCAGAGACTTTGGAGGTGCGACTCAACAGTATTTTGAGACTCTCAGTCTGAGAAGTCTTACTTCCTGTAATTTGACTTTTTCTTTTAACTAATGGAGAAACTAGGAGAGCTGCATATAAGTTAGAAGCCCATGGATGAGGAAACTCATTTCTTCTGATTGCCAGTTCTTACAGCTCCGTGTAGGAGGAACAGGGTGTGCACATGCGCTAATGCCATGGGAAAGTTGAGAATGTCAGCCTAATACAGAACAGAGCTCCCCAGGAGTATAACTAATATTTACTGAGACTTTTGTCTTTGTCATGCACTTTACAAGCACTACTTGAACTTCACATCTCACAATAGTCTTACCTACTAGATATAGTGTATCTAACCCCACTTTACAGGTGAGGAAATTAAAGTTCAGAGAGATTAGTATGTTAATTTCCCATATAGCTGTAACAAATTGATTGGCTTCAAGGCCAGGCATGGTGGTGCACTCCTGTAATACGAGCACTTGGGAGGCTGAGGCAGGAGGATCATTGCGAGTTTGGGACCAGCCTGGGCTAAAAAGTGAGCTCAAGGCCCACCTGAGCGCATAACGAGACCCTGTCTCGAAAAAAAAAAAATTATTGGCTTAAAACAACAGAAATTTATTCTCTCATAATTCTGAAGCCAAAATCAATTTTACTGGGCCAAAATTAGGTGTTGGCAGGGGTGTGCTCCTGAAGAGAATCTGTTCCTTCCTCCTAGTTTATGGTGGCTGCTGACATTCCTTGACTTGTGGCTGCATCACTGCCATCTCTGTCTCCCATGATTTCCTCTGTCTTGGTCACATCATCCTCTACTTCCCTAAGAATATATGTGATAGAATCTATGGCCCACCCAGAAAATGAAAGCTAATCTCTCCATCTCAAGAGTCTTAATTTGGCCAGACGAGGCACACCCCCATGAATCCCAGCACTCGTGAGGCAGAGGCAGGAGGATCCCTGCAACTGCAAGGCCAGCGTGGGCTATAAAGTGAGCTCAAGGCCAGCCTGAACTGCATAGCGAGACCCTGTCTCAAATAAATGAGTGAATGAATGAATGGTTAAATGAATACATACACACACACACACACACACACACACACACACACACACGCACGCAACCCAAAACTGTGGCTGTAGTGTTAGAATCAATATTAACAAGTGTTGCTGTCTTCTTTCTCTTATTTCTTTAATAACTTTATATCATGTAGCACTGAACCTGTTGGTCCTTAAGCCTCTCAGTTTACTGGTCCTGGCTTCTTCAGTTAGATTCTTAGCTCCTAGAGGATCAATATATATTGTATTTTATTATATTACATTATATACCATGTATAAATTATAAACATTATAATATAGGAAATGAAGCTGGGCATGGTGGTGCACACCTATAATCCCAGCACTTGGGAGGCTGAGGCAGGAGAATTGTTGCAAGTTTGAGGCCAGCCTGGGCTACAAAGTGAGCTCAAGCCCAGCCTGAACTGCATAGTGAGACCCTGTCTCAAAAAGACAAAAAAAAGAAATATTCAATGAAGATATAATTCATATAATATTTACCATTGTAAAAGTACTTTTTATTAAATTCACAATGTGAGGCCCCATGACCACTGTATAATTCTAGGACATTTTCATCACCTTAGAAAGAAAACTTGTGCCATTCAGCAGGTGCTCCCCAGTGTCTCTTTCCCTGGCCCCTGCTAAGCACTACTGTACTTTCTGTCTTGTGGATTTACCTATTCTGAGCATTTCATAGAAGTGCAATGTGCAGTATGCAGCCTCTTACTCTGTCTCCTTTCCCTTAGCATACTGTTTTCAAGGTTCATTCATATTATAGAATGTTTTACTATTTCATTCCTTCTTACTGATAGTCTTTTCCATGAGTACACCACTTTTGTTAAGTATTGACGTTTGGGTTATCTCTGCTTTTTGTCTTTGGTGAGTAATGTTATTGTGCATATTTCAGTAACAGTTTTTGTCTAAACATATGTTTTCAGGTCTCTTGGGGATTGCTGGGTCCTGTGGTGACTGTATATGACTCATGTTAATGTGTGAGATGCTCTCATATCTTTTATCAAGTAATTTGAATTCCCAGCATTATATCCCTCCTTCTCTTGTTCATTATGCAATAGCGTGCTCACAGGATGTAGTTCTGATCACTCTCATCCTGCCACCAGATAAGCATTTATACACACCATTGCAGGGCTGGGGATATAGCTCAGTGGAATAAGCGCCTGCCTAGCAAGCGCAGGGTCCTGAGTTCGATCCCCAGTACCGCCAAAAAAACAGAGCTTTGTATACACACCATTGCAGACAGTAATGAGGAGGGCCCATGTGGTACAATGGGAGGAGTTTTGGCCAGCCTGGCCACTTTCCGGGTGAGCTTGAGTAAGTCGGATCGCCTCACCTCTCTGGGGAGGTGAGTTAGATGATTTCTACACTCTCTTCCAGACTTAACATTCAGCAACTCTGTGAAAGTCTGAAAAGCTGGCCTGTGTTAAATTCCAGAGCTTGTGTTCTGTTTTGTTAGCAGTTCATCATTCTCTGTCTGATTTCTGTTCCCAGACACAAACAAAGTTTTACCCATCTATCCATCTATTTTACTGTGGCCTGCTAGCCGCCAGGTACCGTGCTAAGCACTGAGGATAGAAGAATGACTGAGACATTGTCCTCAGCTTCCTAGACTAGTAGGAGAAGACAAGCATATAAACAGATGATTGCAATGTAAGAAATTTCCATGTTTTCAAGTTGCTAAGACACCTCAGAGAAGAGCTCGGGGTGGATGACACTGTTTGCATCTTTCTGGGTACTTGGGTGTTTACAAGAGGAGAGGAGCTTTCCGGGCGAAGGACCAGTGCGGATAAAGTCAGAGTGTTTTGAGAAGGGAGAGGACTTTTGACTTCTTTTGGCTTTATTTTATTTTTTAAATTTTGTGACATTGTCTTCCTAAGTTGCCCAGGTTGGCCTTGAACTTGCAGTTCTCCTGCCTCATTTTTTTCCCTGTTTTTTAAGGGTGTTTCACACTCAGATTTCTGAGAGAGGGTGTTCACTGAACAGTTGAGGGGGCTCGGTCAAGATTTGGGTTTCCTCCATAGCACTGGCTCAGTTTGGCCTCTCGAAAATGCCGTCTTGTCCCTGTAAGGATTTTAGCTACATAAAATACAAGTATTGAGAGCGTAAAATTTTACCATATGATCAGCACAGCTCAAATTAAATTTCTAACATTTGACTAGAAACATATATGGAAGGCTTTGTGTTCTCAGCCGCCCCTTCCCAGCCCCCAGCCTTCCTGAGGAGCCATTGTACAGCTCTTTCCATGGCCACTGTTCTCTTCCCTTTTACTGGAGGGCAAAACTAGGGCAGAGAAATAATTTTTACTCACTTCTGAAAGGTTACAGTAATAAAGAAACTCTTGTTAACATCAGAGGACATTGCAGCCAAGAGTTTTCACAGTCTGGCATTGTTTATTTTACATGTAATTTGGAACCTTCTGCACTCTTAAAATATTGGCACAAAAATGTTTTAACTCTTGCAGCACCTCACTGTAGGCAGCAGCGGGGTGGTGCCAGTGGAGAGCTGACTGCTTTTTCCTTTTGGAAAAAAATGGTCAAAGTGTGTATGCATGCATTTGAGTGCGGGTGTGTGTACCTGTGTGTGTGTTCACTTGTGGGTGTGTGCACCTCTGCATTGAGAATGAAGAACTTTCTCTGTCCTGATGGACGTCCATGCTGTCCTTCACCAGGCAGGGAGAATAGTGTAACAACCCGGCTTTCTTTTTTGCTGTGGCTGCCAGAAAGTACAGAGCTTCCTTATTTAGCTCTTTTGATAGAATTATTCATTTTCCCCTTTCTCTGTCACACACACCTTATTATTTAACTCTTTCCTTCGACTTTTGTTTTGAGATGTGTCCTATATCTGAGCCAAACTCTGGGCCAGGTATTTTGCAGACATCGTCTCAGTTCATTTCTGCAAATTGAACTGACATAGAGCTGAATGCCATGAGGCAGAAAAGTTGGAGCACTTGCCTGTGGCTGCTATAGTAAATCACAAGGGCAGACCTGACTGATTTAAAAATCTTGGTTCTTTTGACCATAATATATACTTTTCTTCTTTTGTCTTTTTTGAGATAGGGTCTCACTGTGCAGTTCAAGCTGGCCTTGAGCTTACTTTGTAATCCAGGCTGGCCTTAAACTTGCAGCGATCCTGCTGCCTCAGCTTCTTGAGTGTTGGGAATGCTGTAACATATACTTTTATTTTAAGACAATTGGAACTTTTTTGGGGAAGTAGATAGAATATAAATAATAATGAGTGATCAAATGAATGAACTAACCTCTCCGTTGATAGAAACATAAGTCATTTATCTTAAAGGAAATAATTAGTAGCTGACTCATTCAAAGGGTTTTCATTGTTACTAGGTTGAAATGAAGATTGATGGACAAGTACAGAAGGAGCCCGTAAGTTAAAACAGGAAGAATACCGGACTGGGGATCAGGCTTCCTTAGTTCTAGGCTCAACTTTGCTCCTGAAGTTCTTTCCCCACCTGAGGTGCTGTGGGCTTAAAACAGAGCTTTTTATTAACCTGGTCCTTGCTAAGACCCCGGCATTCCCCACAGCCGGCCCTGTTCGCTGTATCCCATCTGACTTGAGCACTGTGGCCTGCTGCCCCCTAAGCTCTCCTTCCTCTGTCTCACGCTTTCTTCCTTAGCCTTCAAAATGGAGCTTTAGCAAAACAGGCAGAGCCTACCACCACCAGGGGTTGTCACCCAGCTGCACCCTTCTTCAGGGATCTCCAGCAGAGGGCTCCTTCCCTACAGGACTTTGGCTCTGAGCAAAGGCGTGGTCCTGCACTTACAGTGGCCACTGTGCCTGCTCTTGCAGGGGAAACAGCCTTCTGTGAAAGCCAGAGAGGCTCCTACACCCTCAAGTGCTGATCCGTTTTCAGTGCCCGCCAGAGAAACAAGAAGGGCTCCGGACTTTCAGCTCTCTTTGCCCAGACAGAGCTCTGTTGCCTTTAGAACATACACCTGCCTTGTGCTTGTTAAACTGCAGGATTTGTCCCTGTGGTGGACCCAGGTTAGTACATGTATACACAGTTCTGGGCCTGGGAAACATTCTCCCCCAAATCAACCTAGTGAAGACTCTGGGTTTTTCTTTTTTTTTATCTGCTGCTAAAATATGGGCATTCAGTGCTAGAAAGTCCAGAAGCCAGCACCCAAAAAAGCAATCACTTCCTATCACACAGACTGTTTAGACATACAGACCTGGGTCCTGCCTCTGCCCTAGTGCGGCCTTGAGCCTCTGGGCAGATGTCCTTACTTCTTCCTGTCTCCATTTCTTCCTCTGTGTCACAACAATATGACTTGTCACATGTTGGGCACAGATAAATGGGAGCTCTTAGGGCCTGTATGTGGACTTTTTCGGTAGCACGTCAGTCACATAAGCATAAAGGAGGTATCTGTACCTGTATCTTTTTCATGCCTCACTGGACTCTGGTTTTCTGCAGGGCAGAGGTCTTGCCGTTTATCTTTCTGTCTCCTGATCAGCTCGGGCTGGGTCAGGCTCGTAGCAGGCATGCAGCTGATAATTGGCTCAGTTAACAGAGCGGGGCAAAGTGGCTGGCCACGCATGCTCTGGTTTCTCTGTGTGTACCTGGGGAAAAGTCAGCCCTTATTTTGGAGCCTTTGAGGACACTTTAAGACAATATATGTGAAGTGTTCAAAGCTCTTTGAAGAGAGGGTACTGGGGAAATCAGTGGTGTTTTTGCTGTTCTTGGGAAAGTCCTTTTTAGTTCCCAGTGAATAAATCAGTGGAGTGACTTTTCTAACACCTCCTACTCAGCTCTCTTCACTGTCGATTTTTTTTTTTTAATAACTGGTGTAATGCTCCTTTGCTCATGACTTATAAAGATATATATTTTTGGTGTTGGACTTTTGACTCCTTCCCAGGAGAAGAATTTCTATCAGAATAATAAAAGGTAAACTGTGTGTTGCTCTTTTTCTAGGCCTTGGGCAGTTGAGCTGTTGGGTTTAAGAATGAGCAGTCTTACGGTACGTGCGTGGTTTGAGGGACAGGAAAGGTGACCCCCATGAAGCACTCAGTGGCCTCTGGGTGTCTGCGCTGCACCTCTTTTCAGCCCAGCTCTGCCCCCTTGGGTTTCAGGTGAACCCTGCTGTTTCTGGCATCTTGAGTAAAGATGTCTATGTCCACTTCCCCTCTCTTTCAAAGACAGAACGTAATTATCATCTGCTGTGCTTCGGAACTCCAAGATGAGTTACCCGCCGAAGAAGAGCCAGGAGGGCCGCCTCTCCCTTCTCAGGCAGCACAGCGGTAGAGCAGCAATATACGTGGAGCTTTGCGCTCTCCTTCCCCCGTGGTCCCGGGTGCCCTGCACTGGCGCGAAGAGCTCACTCGGCCTGTCAAGTGTGGGGCACCGCCTGCGGACACAGAGCAGACCAAAATGTGGTCTTGTCCTCCAGAAATTTGTGGTGAAGCCTCCAGTAAGTACCCTTGGTTCTGCTCCTGAGCAGTATCTTCTGCTTTCCTGTCAGCGCTGCCCAGCTTTCAAGCGTGGCAGCCTGCCCCCATCGCCACATCTGCGTACCACACACAGCATGGCATAAATTGCTCGTCTTGGGGACCTTGAATGACAGATGGGGGTTATATCACCAAATTATCATCTGCCAGTCTATGTATTTTTTATTTATTTTGCTTCTAGTGTCCCTGCCTCCCTTTTCTAGAACTGTTTCTTGCGTACAGCTGTATCCTCCACAATTAGCACAGTGGTTGCCGCATGGTTAGCATTGATGAAGATGTTATTGAACATTTTCCTCTAGTTCCAATAGCATTATTAATTTGTATGAATCTATTAAGGATTGTTTCATTCGTTTATTCAAGGAACATTTTTGTTCCTCACCGCTGATCTTTATGGGCTGTTGGTAGAATATGACTGAGGGAAGCGCTCTCACAAGGCTCACTGTCCAGTTTATGCCAGAGAAAAAAGTTGAATCTTTCCTAGCTTCAGTTCTAAACTAAATAGATGAATAAGTAAGAGGTAAGTTTACCTGCTGTTTTGTTTTTACTTTTGCAGCAGGGCTGAGTGTGAAGGGAGTTCGGGACCGGAAAGGGCTAGGGAGAGGGACTGAGACCTCGAGGCCCCCACCGTGTGAGAGGCTGGGGTCGGGGCTGGGTTTGTGATCCGCTTTCCAAAGCACTGTCACAACGGGGCTGAGGGAGCTTGGGCACAGCAGCCAGATTGTTTAGACTCAGCTCCCGCCCAGCCGTGTGACCGTGGGTAAGGTACTTCATCTCCTTGCTCAGATCCCTCTATAGAACAGAGGAGCGAACTACTCGTCTTCCATTCTGTAGCCTCGTGAGGGTTAAGTGAGTTATAATATGCGAGGCTCTTCAAGCAGTGCCTGAGTTAGATAAATGTTCACTGCAGTTAAGTCTATTATTATTAAGCATTCTCTCCTCACATGTTAACATAAAAAGAAAAGGGAAGGGCAGGCTTGCATAGTTCTGATGCAAAAAGTAAGGCTTAGAGTAATTTGATTTCCAGAGTCACAAAATAAGAGGATTCCTGGGGCATAATGTTATACTTAAAGTCCAGTGTGTTTCTCAGGCCTGAGTTGGAACCTGTAGAGACCACTAAAGAGATGTATGTGATGGACACAGCATTCTAGCAGAGTTTTCTTTTTTCTTTGGATAATATGCCCCTTTAAGAACATTTTACTTAAGAAAAGGACAAAAAAGGAGAATTACCCTTAGAAATGAGGCAGTCTCAGTGCTCACTATGACAAGTGTTAGTTCTGTGATGGGAGCATCAACCTTACTCCTTGGCCCCCTACCGTTCCTTACCATATAATTTTACCACTGCTACTTAGGTTCCAGTTCAGCCATTCTCAGGATACTTCTACAAGATTCTAGAACCTATCAATTGAATGTCTGTTTGAGCTTTTTTTTTTTTTTTTTTTTGTCTTTTGAGACAGGGTCTCGCTAAGCAGTTCAGGCTGGCCTTGAACTCACTTTGTAGCCCAGGCTGGTCTGGAACTCCCAAAGATCCTCCTGCCTCAGCCTCTCGAGTGCTGGGATTACAGGCGTGCACCACCATGCCCACTGTTTGAGCTGTAAAAGAATGTTGTCCCAGCATTCAGAAGGCTGTGAGGTAGGAGGCACACTGGAAACTAGCAGGTTAAAACCAGCTTAAATAACACAGTGAGACTCCATCTCAGGCAAACAGGCAAACACAAACAAAAGAGAATATTGAAGCAAGAGTCAGAGGACTTCTGGGCATGTACTCGCTCAGTGATAATTAGGCAAAGCCATGGGACTTTTCTGAGCCTTTGTTTCCTCATCTCTACAGAGAGAACCACCCAATGTCTCATTACCACCGCTCAGTATTTTGGAAAGTGTATAATTCAGAGAGAAGCGGTGAGGCTACCGCAGTGAAAGAGAGGCTAGGAAAGCGATGGCCGTGTCGGCCTTACTGATCTACTTTGCTAGTTTGCAGGGCGGTTTGGTTCATTGTCCTGACTCTACCTCCCTCATTCCCACTGCTGAAGAAGAAGGCAGGGCAGCTAGACGAAGGGTCTAGGAACCTCAGCATGGGAAGGAGCTGGATGTTTGGCTCTCTGAGAAAAACGTTGCCATCCAGGTGGCATGTATCTGTTTTAGGGTCTCCGACAGGTAGGACACTGGAGCCAGTGATCTCAGTATTGCCTTTAGGTTTTCTAGGTTGTTGAGGTCCTTAGTATCCATGACATGTGGAATTTCCTCAGCTCCATTAGCAGAGAATTTGATAACATGATTATTTGACTTACATGTCTGTGTGTTTGAGGGGGCTGGTAGGGATGAGGAACAAGCATCCTGTAGTTTTTTTACCGTACTCAGCCTGCCTACATTTAATAGAAAATCATTAAAAAAAGAAAAACGGTACCTGTAGCTTTTCTGCACTCATAAGGACAGTCAGAGGCTCAGAGTGCAGTTAGGAGCCTGCTGATGTCTCTGGGAACCCCAGTGTGCTGGCACCTTCTCCCTAATAATAATCACACCTCCTGGGTGCTGGTAGAACGCAGAGGACTGAGAGGATGACATATACTGACATGGAGTGAAAAAATGCCCAGAAAGGAGGCTCAGGCTCCTGGGTTCTGGTGTGCTCTACCCCTGCTCTCCTGCAGACGCCTGCTGGGCGCATACTAAATACACATCTTGCTCATATTACATCTTATCCAAGTAAGATTTTCCATTACCATACAACATAGGAGACTGTAAGGGCACAGTGATGGCGAAAGCCTTCAAGACTGGTTGTCTGCGCTCGTGCTGCTGGGGTCAGCAAGTCCGCAGTGAATGAGTGCATCAGATGGTGCATTCCTTCTCCTCTGCTTTCTTCAGTGAGGTCTGACTGTGTACCCGTCACAGCCTCGCCCTCTCCTCCATACCCGTGTGCTAACCCAATGCCCTTGTGCCTGGTGTAGATGTTCCCTTTGAACAAGGTTCCCCTTCTTTATTCCTGTGGCCACTTAGGTTGACTCAGTTCCTTACCAACTCCCGTCTAGACTATTGCATGGCTGCACTGTGTGTCTCCGCTGGGGTTTTTGCTCCTGTTCTTTCCCTCCAGCTCAAGGGCTTCTACTTGTAGGGTTACTTTTCACAAATCTGTCTGTGCAACTTCCTTGTTCTTACAGCCCTTCCTTGTCTTCCCTCGTGTGGCATTTAGAGCCATTTACAGGGAGCATAAACTGCCTTTCGGACTGCCTTCTGTTTCTGTCCACCCTGAAGTCTTTCGGACCGACTTTCCTCTGAAAATGCTGTCCCTGTTTCCCTCTTTGTGCCTTTGCATATACCACTTTTTTAAAACCTCCGGCACATACTGCAATACCTAAAATTAATAGGTGCTCAGTACATGCTTATCAAACATGGACTGGGCCATGCTGGATTCTGCACCCACACAGGTGGTGGTGCTTTCACAGAAACGTAAGTTACTTCATGGTACTGCTGTGCAGACTGAGTGTCATAAGAGAGGCTCTGATATATGCATGGTTAATCAGAGACTGAAACACCTGTCTGGGAAGAACCATTTGTAGTAGAAGTTTTCTTCTTGTGGTAGTGTACGTTTCGTTATTTATCACTTTAACCATTTGGAAACACAGTGCAGTGGCATCACATACATTCGCAGTGCTGCGTAGCCACCATCACTATGTGCACCTAAGACTTTTCCTCACTCCCAACAGGAACTCCATCCATGGTGACTCCCACTTCTCCCTCTCCTCGGCCCCAGGGAGCCCCTATTCTTTCTGTCCCTATGAACTTGCCTATCCCAAGTACCTCATCTACTGTAAGTGGAATCACAGTATTTGTCCTCCTCTGACCTGTTTCACTAGGTATCAGGATCTCAAGTCCCATCTGTTTTATGGTACACAGTACATCAAACGTCAGGTCTTTTCATGCTGAATAGTACTGTGTAGTATTACATACTGCGTTGTGGTTACCCGTTCTTTTGTCAGTGACATGGGTTATGTCCAGCTTTGGGCTGCTACGAGTGATGCTGCTGTGAACACCGGTGTGTGAGACTTTGCTCCCGTTCCGCCTTGCTTTGGATATGTAACTTAGGGGTAGTATTGCCAGGTCATGGGGTAGTTCTGTATTTAATCTTCTGAGAAACTACCCAACTCTTTTCCAAAGCATCTGCCCCATTTTACATTCTCTCCAGCAATACATGAGGGTTCTCCTTTTCTACCATCTTGCCCACACGTATTTCTCCTTTCGTTTTCGTTTTAAATTACAACCATCATTGTAGGTGTCAGTACAATTACCTTTGCTTATTATACTTAGGTAACTGTCCTGCTTGTTCACCTTGACGGTGGCAAATGGTGATCCCTAAGAAACTGTTTTCACTTTCCAAATCTTGTATTTCACAGCACAAAACCAAAGCCTAACTAAAACTTTCGTGCACAATTACTAGTATCAGGGCATAAGCCCTTTTTAAAACTTAGATGAATAAAAAATACTAATTAGGAAAGTTTCCTATTATTTTTCCATTGTACTTGTTATAAAACAGGTAGGGATAAAAGGTTGGCTAATGTTTAACCTGCTTACTGTACTTCCTGCTAGGCTTTGTTGGCTGTTATCTTGTGAGGGTGACCCTTACAGTCGCAAAGTTTTGTTTTGTTTTGTTTTGTTTTGTAACAGGGTCTCACTATGTAGTCCATGCTGGCCTTGAACTCATTGTAATCTTCCTGCCTCAGCCTCCCAAGTGCTGGGATTAGCTCAACTGTTGTTTGGTTTTTTGTTTTGGTTTTGTGTTGGGGATTTTTATTTGTTTGTTTATTTGTTTTGCTCTGGTTTGAATCTGAAGTGTTCTTCTTTACTTCAGACTTTGGTATAAGTGTGTTGACTACAAGTCTGGAACTTCCACAAGTGGTAGTGAAGGAACAGGAGGTGGTAGAGAGACTTGTTTCAGACTGATTTGAGGAGTGTGGGGTTTCAGAGGCTACTTGACGACAGATTAAAACAACAGGAGTTGGGCCTGCTCAGCAAGAGTGGAGTTGTGTCTGGAAAAATTAAAACAGCAGCAGCATGTGCAAACTTGCTTATAGTCAGGGAGCTTTTAAGTACTATATGTGGACATCCACAGTGTAAGAGGTATTTATAGCAGAAACAGATTGACTCATTCTAGTGATATGTGCTGAGCAGTGTAGCACCTTTGCCCTCAAGGAGCTCATAGTCTAATGCAGTGTGTGTGTGTGTGTGTGTGTGTGTGTGTGTGTGTGTGTCTTGCCTGTCTGTCCTTAAACTGATCATTAAAGTAGTACAGTAAGTGTCCCTGGTGGAAGTATTAAAACCCATGTAAAGGAAAAACCAACGAACTTTAAGAAGATTTGAAAAGCTTCACAGAAAAAATGAGGTGATACTTTTTCTGTAAAATGAGGATAGCAACAACTCCTTAAAGGATCACTGGGAAGATTAAAGCAATAACATAAATACTTTTAGTATAGTTTCTGACCCATGGCAAACATTCAATCAGTGTTAGCTGGTTTTAGTTTTAAATGAGCTGATGGAGGATGTTATGTCCACTGATTGTGAGCAACAGAGACTGACCTCGGTGAATTCAAGCAAAAGAAATGTACAAGAAGGTAAAGGGGGCTCAGGAATGGAAGAGTTTAATAATAGTCCTCAGGAAAGAAAGACACAGGGTGGCTGAGGAGCTTAGTGCTAGTAACAGGAACTTAGGAACAGACTTGTGGGATGGCCCAGCGTCAGCTGCCTCTTGGTTGTCTCTGCTCAGAAGAAAGAGTCTGAGTAGTCAGCTTGGGCTGTGTACCCGTCTCTGTGGAGGGGAGGGGCTGCAAGCGCAGTATCCTTCCAACCCATGTGAAGAAAAAAGCGGATCACTGACCCATGGAAGGGTAGAGGGCGGCGGGGGGCCGGGAGGGGAGAGCAAAGAAGAGGAGGAGAAGAGGGAGAATGAACAGGAAGGAATCATGCCACTGCGTCAGGGCGCTTGTAAGGTCTGCTGATCAATTAAGCCTGGTAGAAGCAGCCACACCAGCCCATGGAACAGCCTCTGGGTGTTTCTGGTGGCCACAGAATACTTGTGCCGACTCTGCTATTCTTCACGGAAATGGCTCCCTTTTTCCCTTGGTTCATTCTTTTCTTCTTCCTTTTTCTTTTTTTGTTTGTTTTTTGAGACAGAGCCGCCCTGTGTAGCCCAGGCTGGCCTCAAACTTGAGGGGATCCTCTTGCCTCAGCTTCAATTACAGGTGTGAGCCACCGCACCTGGCTTCATGGTTCATTCTTTCACTGTGTTTTTTTTTTGTTTTTTTTTTTTTTTTGTTTTTTTGCGGTACTGGGGATTGAACTCAGGACCCTGTGCTTGCCAGGCAGGCGCTTATTCCACTGAGCTATATCCCCAGCCCTTCATGGTTCATTCTTTAGTAGCCAAAAGAATGACTTTTGACATTATTATAATAGCCACTTTATATGGAGCTTTTCTCTTGATAAACCCAAGTATAGTTATCTTTTCAACATCCCTAATAGTTTATATTCAGAGATGTGCTCTGGATACCCTGTCTACCTGGTCAAACCTACCCTCCTGTTAATTATTTTGGTATAGACAAACTATTCTGTAGTTGACCTTGTTGACTCTCCTGTTAGTTTTTGTTGTTTTGTTTTATGACAAGGTCTTGCTGAGTAGTTCAGGCTAATCTTGAGTTCACTATGTTGTCTCAAACTTACAGTGATCTTCCTGCCTCAGCCTCCAGAGTGCTGGGATTTCAGGTACGCACCACCCACACCCGGCCTTCCTGCTATTTTTAAGGTAATTTTTTTCTAACAATTCAGAGGCATTTCTGTTTTACTTTTGTTTCCTAAAGTACAGAAAATTAGTGATTTTAGCTTTTGTGAGTCTTCATTTCTGATGTAACTCATCAGAAACAGAAGTTATGATAGTTTTTAAAAACCACTGGACTTAGGGCCTGGCACTCTGAGCTGAAAGCCACAGCCCTGGCACTGCGCGCTGGGCAGGAGTCGAGGGCAAACTGCTTGGCAGTTTTCAGCCTCTGCCTCCGTGTCTATGGAATCAGGACAACCGTAGCATTTAGGCTGAGCTACTGGAAGGCAGGCTGATAGTTGTGAGGCACAAGTAAGATCATGAATATGAAGGCCGTCAAACCAAACGCAGTGTTGGATCATCAGTGCCGCCACCACCACGCTCAGCAGCAGTGCGGATGTTAATGGAAAGCTCCAGGATTACTTCATCTAGGACTCTGCACCACCAGTGACTCTTCAAGCTGGATGTTGACCTGTCTGCCTGGAGTGAGCGTGAGACTTGCACCCGGGAGGTAGTCGGAAGCTTCCGGAGACCTAAGTAGGTCGTGGCAGTCGTATTCCCCTGAGTTACATGTGCTGACATGGAAGAGGGTTAAACTGAAGGATGGTCCGGGCTCCCCAGGAGGTTAAAGTAGTGCCCCTCAGCAGCTTTGCAAAGTAGTATGGATTCATGGGTGTGTTTGAGTGCTCTGCCGGTTAGACAGTCACTGCGGTTTCCAAAGATAGCTCCTTTTTTTTTCTTTTTCTTAATTTGCTATTTAACAAAACTGGAAAGGACTATAGTTTGTGGTCATTCAGAAACTAAGGCTGCTGGTTCTGGAATTTTGCCTGCCAGCCATGTAACTTGTTTTTCAGGACATTATCTGGCATTGTAGATTTTGAATGTATACTGGTAGATCACAAGCAGCAAAGCTGGAATTTTCAAAATAAATAAATAAATAAATAAGAAGTGGTTTTTGTTTCTTTTCTTTGTATGTTTGTTTTTTGAGACAGGGTCTCACTATGTAGTTCAGGCTGGCCTTGAATTTACTGTGCAGCCAGGCTGGCCTTGAACTTGCAGAGATCCTCCTGCCTTGCTTGGCCTGAGTGCTGGGATTACAGGCATGTGCCGCCATACCCAGCAATTTTTTTTTTTAAAGCCTCTCTTCATATACTTAGCTTCCCTGGTGCACTAAAAAGTTTGAGTTGATTTTGTAAACTGGATTTTTAAAAGGATCACCTCATGCCTTGTTTAGGTTGGCCCTTCATCCCAACTAGAACGCGCTTCACTCAGATGCTCAGGTCATTTTCTAAAAAGGGAAGAAGAAATTGTGCGTCTGTCCTGCTTTATTACTTTCCCTCTTGTTCTTGGCATTAACAGTTTTCTCTGGAGCCGCACACTTTGCAGTCGCATACAAGCACACATGTGCCCACACAGAGTTCTGTTTGTATTTTCTGATCATTGCTGAAAGACCTTCAATAAATACTTTAGTCAGAATCCAAGTAAGTGAAAATCCAAGTGTGTATTTTTTTGTAAATGGTCTCTCCAGCTTCCCATTCTCACTGTTTTACCTGCTCTCCATTTTTATGTATCTCCTATAATAATATTCCACCATGACATTTGTAGACTAGCTAATAATGCACATTAGCCTAGAGTCCAGTGATGGCGAACCTTTTAGAGCCTTCAAAGATACAAATAGTCCGCTGTGGCATGTGTGCCGTAGGCTCACCACCACCGGCTGTAACACATGCTGTTGGTACTACAGACTGTTGACTAAAAATGACTGAAAACGTGGCCTGCTAGCTCTTGGTTTGTATTGTTGCCTTGTGATGAATTTGATATATTGCTTAGGCTTTGGTGAGCAACTCTAGCCACCCGTTGTCGTCAATTCTTTCCCACAGAGCCTTAGCCGGCTGCCCTAAGTGACTGTGTACCAGGCCAGTAACCTTAACGCCTCTTCCTACCTTACCGCTCCTCGGTTTCTGTCTTTCATACCAGCCTTCTTCCCTCCCCTATCGCCTCACATTATTATACCTTCCTGACCCTCACCCCATTTTCCCAGGAGCATTCCTGGGATATACTAGGGGTGTCTAGTGACTAGCGGACCCAAATTGGGAGTCATAAGGCCACATTAGCACTTTTTTCAAGTGTGTGTGGTGGTGGTGGGGACTGAACCAGGCCTTGTCCGCTCTAAGCAGCTGCTCTACCACTGTGTGTTAAACCCCAGCTCACATTAGTACTCTTCAGTTCTCCCCTACAGATAACCTCAGGTGTGGGCACGTGAAAGAGCAGCCACATTATTTGTGGCGTTTGTGCCAGTATAGATAATCACTGGAGCCGGGTTCTTTATGCTGTGCTCTTTTTTTTTTCTTTTCTTTTCTAGACAGGGCCTTGGTATACAGCTCAGGCCAGCCTTGAACTGACCGTGTAGGCCAAGCTGGCCTCAAACTTACGGTAGTCCTCCTGCCCCAGGCACCTGGGTGGTGAGATTACAGGCATGCTTGACCGTGTCCAGCTATGTTACAGTCTTGACTCCAATATTTCTAGCTGTGTAGCTTTTTCCCCACACATCAGTTTCCTCTTTAAAGTGGAGATTAGGGGGCTGGGGATATGGCTCAGTGGAATAAGCGCCTGCCTAACAAGCGCAGGGTCCTGAGTTCGATCCCCAGTACCGCCAAAGAAAAAAAAAATGTGGGTTAAAGTGGAGATTATAACAGTGCCTCTCTCATACACTCATCAAAGAGGACTAAGTGAGCTAATCTGTAGAAAGCTCTCAGCATAGTCCTTGGCCCTTGGTAAACAGTGAGCTATGGGACCTGTTTGAAGATTTGAATCACTTTCGTGGTACCTGTAGACTGGAGAGTGGAGAGGCTTTGCAGGGAATGTAATTTGCGAGCTAGATCTTAGAAAATAAGAGTCTGCATCAGTAAATCAAGAGGGGATTCCATCAGGCCTGTGGCTGAGAGACACGGATAGTGTGACGTAGCCGGAGCATGCACAGGGCTGTGACGGGGATGCAGGAAGGTGGGGAGGCAGGAGGAGGTGAAGCGGGAGAGATGAGCAAGGGCGGCTCGCGGAGAGGTGGGGGCTTGATTCCCCCGCTTGATCCTCTATCTGCACAGTCTGGGTCCTCTGTGAAACAGTCACATAAATGTCTTTAACAGCCACAATGGGAAAAAAGGAAAGAGAGCAGTGATTTGGCCTCAAGTGAACTGGCATCTCTTTAAAGCTAATATTCCTCCTGGAGAATACGTTAATTAAACATAGCCTTGCAAGATTCGTTACTGCTTGTGTTGTCTCATTCATTAATCTGCTGATTAGTAACCCTGAACTCTTGCATCCCCCCTTTCTTGCATTCCCGTTTTAATATACTGGGCTGTTCCCCCAGGACATAAACTCCAGGACCCGTCCCTGGCCTGCTCGTGTTTGTTTTCTTTGCCCTTTGTGCCTGCCTCTGCTATAACATTTGTAGTATGTGTTAAGTAATCCTTAAGGTAACATTTTTATTATGTCATAAAAAGTGCATGGCAAATATATTATAACTCATGGACTTTGTTTAAAAATGAACGGATAATTTATTGAGTGTGTTCCATGGGCCTTGCTCCCCTCCCCATTTCAGCAGAGACCTGCTGCTCATTTAGCTGCGTCTCCTATTGAGGGCTCCCACCCTGTGACACGCTGGGAAAGCAGAGGCATGGTTGGCTAGAAATGACATCATAGTTTATGTACTCAATAAAAATTTAATTAAGTCATTACAGGAATTGCAGTCATCATTTAACCCTCTGATTTCTTCTGTTTAGCTTATTATTAAACATTCAGTAATACCAGTCACGAATCCTGGTGGCTTATAAAATATCTGCATGAATTTTAATAGCTTAAATAAATGGGAAAATATGAGTAACTGATATAAAAGGAACTTTTCCCATGTGGTGGTGCAGTATGTATGAGTTTTTATAAACGTAAAGCATTATGGAAAGGATAAGACTTTAATAAGCAAATGGCTCAACTCGACCTGGGAGGAGTTTCTCTTCTGTTGGGGGCATCTGTGTATTATGGGAAGGTTGCTCCATCTAGGCTGATCTGGCACTGGGGAAACAGGAAACCCGTACGCCAGCTCACAAGCTTAAGTGAGGGGGTAAAACCCAGCAGGGGCTCACCGGAGAGAATATCCAGCTGCTCTTGGCTGGGAAGGGCCCAGTGGCTGAGTCCAGCAGTGGAGGAGCTACAGCCACTTGTGCTCACCTGTTGCCTCCAGATCATGTGTCTGCACTGTGGAGCTTCCCCCTCTTCCAGGAAGGGCCCTTCCCACGAGCTAATCCAGCATGGGTGATGGTACCCGAAAACCATTCCTGGCTGAGGTACGGTGAGAGGGACAGGCGGCCTGCAGGCCCCTGGAGTTGGAGAGCCGGGAGGCCGAGGAGCCTTGCTCATAAGGGGCTCCGCTCTCGTGCTTTGCTCTGCCTGGACAGCAGCCGGCCGGGGTGCAGGTGAATGCCAAGGAGACAGAATGAGTTGGTACTTGGGCCTTGCTGGAAAGCAAGAGCTGATTATAAATCCATGTGTTGATGATCTTTGGAAATACTCTGCAGATGGTGAAGTAGGAAAAGTACCTGCCCAGAAAATGGGTTCTGATCCTGGCTCTGACACTAACTTGATGTGACCTTGGCTAAATCTATTCTTTTAGATCTCTGTTCACCATTTCCTCACAGGTGTTGAGGTAGGTGATCACTGAGGGCCATTTGAGCTCCAGAACTTACGGCACGTTGCAGCAAGGAAGCCAGCTGTACTGAGTAGGTCCTTGACTGTTTGCCATGGAGAGGCGCTCCTGCCTTAGTGGTTAACACTCCCACGTTGTGCTTTTGTGACTCTAAACCCCCTCGAAGTTAGAACAACTGGTGTGAGAGTAGAGGGAGCCCCGGGTGGTTACCAGGAGGTCTGTGTTGAAGTGTCACGTGACAGAGGGGATGAAGTCCACTGGGCTTATTTCTTGACTCTGTTCTTTCAGTCCAGCCCACGTGGAAGATGCTGTGGTGGAGGTTTGGCAGTGTATGTCTCTGAGATTTCAGAAAAATGGGAGATGTTAACAGCCAGAGCCCCAGAACAGCTGGTGTCATTGGACATGTGCTATGAACGGTGCCCTCGGAAGGGTTCAGCTAGAGTGCCTGCCTTAGGCCAGACCCTGGGCCAGGTGTTGGAGTGCTGGGATCAGTCAGCCTTAGTTCCTCTGACCCTTGATTAGCTTCCAAACTGGCGGGAGAGGCAGGGCCATAGCAACTCTCAACCATGTTTTGTACGCGGGGGAGATCTGTGCGTGGAGCTGTGAGAAAAAAAGATGATGGCTGACATGGTCCAGGTTGAAGGTGGGTGGGAAAGGTCATGGTTTGCCCTCCCCGCTACCACCAATTTCACATTTTCCAGCCTTGAGTTCACAATTCTGTCTTCATTTTTGAAAATTATCCATGACTATAAAGTATTGGAACCAGTTTTAGTTTTATATAAACAAACCAGAAGGCATTACTCATAATTCCTTGCGTTTGCAGAGCACTGTGCAGTTTAGCAAGGCTTTCAGCCTATGTTGTTAAATTAATGAGTGAATACATACTCGCTCACTGGCTTTTGAAGACAGCTTTTGTGTTTGGGGCCTTTAAAAGCCAACAAAATAGACTCGGAAAGGGGATTTGACTTGTTTGATAACACCTTGATGTACCTAGCAGAACTGTGACTTGAACCCAGGCTTGTTTTTTTTTTTGGTACCGGGAATCGAACTCAGGACCGTGTGCTTGCCAAGCAAGGCATTGTGCCGCTGAGCTATATCCCCAGCCCTGAACCCAGGCTTTCTCTTAACTGTAAATCCTTTTACTTTTTCTGCTCTTCTTCAGAGACCAGTTAGGATCCACAAGATAGATCATTTAGTTTTAAAATTATGATCTATAATAGCTAAATTGTGGAAGCAACCCAAGTGTCCATCCACAGAAGACTGGATTAAAAAACTATGGCATTTTTATATAATGTAATATTATTCAGCTATAAAGAGGGATAGATTTGGGGCCTTTGTAGGCAAATGGTCACAATTGGACACCATACTCATAAGTGAAATAAATCAGAGGTACATGTGCAGGCAACGTATTGTGTCACTGGTGTAAGAACCCGAGGGTGGGAACATAAACTAAGAGACATGAAGGAAATCCGTTCAAAAGCAAAGAACAGATGGGACAAGGGAAAGGTGAAAAGAAAGAGGCAAAAATGTATGTATGTATGTAAGTATATACATATGTGCAGGATGGCTAACATGATTCTACTATTGTATTATGTCACTTAATGGTAAGGAATAGTTGATGACTGGTTGTTTGATCAATCTTGTATGTCTATATGTGTTCTCCTGAGCATACACTTTGAAGATATCAATCTGCAATGCAACAACTATTGTTGGTTTCCTGTTGCTTTGTCTATAATTCAATTCTGATTATACTGTTAATTGTGCTACTTTGTGTCTCTTTGTTAATGCTTTCTGTTTTTTTTCTTTTTTTTTCTGTTGATGTAGTTCTTTTTCTTTCACACTTAAAAAAAAGAAAAAAAGAAAAATTATATAAAAAAATAAGTAAGTGTGTATGTATATGCAGCATATCTAACATAGTTGTACTACTGACTTAGCTTACTTTATTGTAAGGAATAGTTGATGATTAATTGTTTGATCAATTTTGCATGTCTATATCTATGTTCCTGAATATATACTTCGAAGTTATCAATATGTAATGTAACAACCATTGTTGATTCCCTGTCACTTTGTCTGTAACTCAGTTTCGATTGTACTATTCTTATGCTACTTTGTGTCTGTTTGTTAATATGTTTTTGTTCTTTTACTTTTAAAATAATTTTTAAAAAAATTATGATCTAAGTAAAATTATCCTCTGGGGTGCAGGAAGCTGTGGTGTGTAAGGAACTTGACTTCAAATTCAGAATGACCCAGATGCTCATCTCAGCTTTATCACTCAAGTGCTGCGTGGTCTTGGGTAAATCACTGCACATGCCCGAGTCTCTCAGTCAGTGACCTACAGCTGACTGCAGCGTGTCTCCCTCTCTGTGTTCTGGTGTGAGTTAGAGGCAATGATGTCCCTGAAGCACCAACCCATAGCAGGTGCTCAGTAAATGTAACCGATGGTGGGTGTGGTTGTAGAGAGGGTTGTTAAATACAAATCTCATTCTTCATAGAAAGCCCCACATGAGGTTGGGCAGTTTCTAAAACCTGTCAGGTTAAATAGTCAGTGAGTCCTTACTTTGGGCTTTCTGCTGGGATCCCAGAGAAGACTAAACCGTGGACTGTGCCGTCGTCAAGCCTGTGACATGCCTGCAGGTCAGACTTTCACCCTGTTGGAGATATTCAGTGAACTGTACTTCCTGCTCTGAAGGTGCTCCTGGCCATTCTCCAAGAGGGTTTCCTCAGTCTGACAGGAACTGAGTTTCTGAGGCACCTCAGTGTGCAGTCTGACCTCCCCAGAGCTATCCCTTGCATTCCTCCCACCCACCACAGCTTCAGAGGCCTCCTTGCCCCTCAGTGTCTCACAGTCCTGCCCTTTGCCCCCGTCTCCCCACTTCTGACAGCTTCCTTGCTTTTGTCTTTCACTGCAGCAAGCTCTTTGGAGCGGCCCTTGAGACCTTTGCCAACCTGATGTCAACATACCTTCCTGGTGGTCCTTCCTGCTTGCTCTCCCCAGCACTCCCCAAACTCCTTCCTCTAGCTGCTCACCTCCCGCCTCCTCGCGTCGGCCTCAGATGCACTCCTCAGGCTTCTCCTCTCCTGTCGGACTCTTCCCAGTTCCTGTGTGCCTTTCACCCACACTGAAATGCACTTGTCTCTCAGCACACTTGGATGGGATGTGAGGCAGGAGGCTACAGTGATTATTAAATGTTGGTTTGTTTGTTGTGGTACTGGGGATTGAATACAGGGCCTTCTCACTGAACTACATCCTCAGTCCTTTTTGTTTTTCTTTATTGAGGCAAGGTGTCACTCAGTCACCACATTGCCCAGGCGGGACCTGAACTTGGGATCTTTCTGCCTCGGTCTCCAGAGGGCTGTGATTACAGGCATCCACCACAGTACCTAGCTTGCAGCATTTGGTTTTTTTTTATTCTTTTTTTTTTATTTTATTTTAAAGACAAAAGAATGGAGACATATGAACCAGAACAAGCCATAAACAATACAGAAAATACAAAATTATACAGAATATAGTAGGGAATTACCACTGGATGTTGTATTACATAATGTTATCTTCACATTAGTTAACACAAAAACATTAAAGGAAATACCAAATTTAGAGAAAATAGTAGGGAATTTGCACTGGATGCTGTATAATATAAAGTTATCTTCACTTCTGTTAATACAAAAATGATTGAGGAAATACAGAATTATAGAGAACATAGCTCAGGATGCTGTCCTACATAATATTACCTTCACCTTTGTTACTCAGTTACACAGATGATGGCCCATTTGATCATTCAATTTTTCTCCTCCCTCATCTCTGTTGCCCTACCACTCAATCAGTCATCTTCCCTGTGATAATAACTGTACTCCTGGGTTTATCTATACCCCTGGACTCTTGCCTTGGGAAGAGATATAGCTGCCTCAGACTATACTATAACATACATGGGTGTATTCAAACCGCCATGGTCGGAGGTGGGAAAGCACATATGCTCACAGCGGACTGCCCAGATCCACCCTGTCGCCGTGCTATGGGTGGGGGCGGGTCCAGTCATGAGGTGCCCTCAGCGGGGCCCTCAGCGGAGCAGCCGCAGAGCCCACAGCAGAGCAGCCGCGGGGCCCACAGCGGAGCAGCCGCAGGGCCCACTGTGGAGCAGCCGCGGGGCCCACTGTGAAGCAGCCGCAGGGCCCACAGCGGAGCAGCCGTGGGGCCCTCTGTGGAGCAGCCGCAGGGCATACACCCCCATCAGGGCGCCCTCGGTGACCCGTTTGGCTCTGTCCCATTGCCTTGATGCCAGAGGCCCTTTCTTCTCCTCCCACCTCCTCCTGATCTCCAGCATTACCGTTCCCCACCCCTTTCAGCTGGGCACCGGATGAACTTACGATGCTTGGTAGAAGGGCTTGAAATCTCCCTGGCCCATTCTCACTGTGTTAGTTCAGGGTATGAACTGAGTCTAAAGATTAGTTCTAGAATAGAGTTGGAGGATTTTTCTC